>JAQFZM010000358.1:0-36341 GCA_034695785.1 Galumna obvia
ACCTTCTATCTTATATTCTTAAATAACATGATCTAGTTTATTAAAAAAATGACCCCTTTATTAATCATATATATGATTAATATTTCACCTTGCCTATACCCTATATCAGGTTAAAATCTCTATTATATTGAAATATACTGACTGATGAATAATGTTTTTGAAAGGGTTAAAAATTAATCCAATAAACTTTAATAGTTTGTAAATTTTTCAGCATTTTATCTGGGTATACTTTTTATTAGCTTGTATTTTCAAGCGCTAATTTAAAAAGTCCCTAGTTATAATTTATATATTATAATGAAAATATCTAACATTACTTTTAACTAACTTTAAAGTTTAAACCAATAAAGTATCAAGAACTAATCACTATACAATCAAAGTCTATAATTGTGTTTACAATTTGATGGATAAAATATAACAAAACTTATGTAGAAATTGTAAAAATAGATATTAATATTGTAAATGGTAATCATGATCATGGATCATTTAATATATCGTCATTTAATGATTAGCTTTTGAACAAATAAATACTATTAATAATAGTCTATTATTCTGTGCTCTTATCGTTTAAAATGGAAATGATTAAATAGAAAGACATACCTTTCCTAACAAATACCTCGACTTCACATAAGCCGAAGTGATCCAAATGTGGCGAATCGTCTTCGATGTGAAGAAGAGATCCGACAATGCCTTTCATATTACCGCAGCTCAGAATCATTGTCTGCGATGAGAATATCCCCCGAAATGAGGCGCACTTATGGTAAGTGGTTTGTGTGCCGTTCACTTCAATCACATAAATAGTAAAGTGATGTTCAGAACTGGCGAACGGAACAGTTATGGCCACAGAGATGACTGTCTGGACATTTCCCATATCCATTCTCCACCAGCGAGGCTTTCGTCGGTTACTATAAAAACAGGTCTTTTTATTGCTGTCGATCGCCATTTCCGAGGGGTATAGAGCCAGAGCTTCTGACGATGAGGTGTAGCCAACGGGGGATAGTGTCGTGTCTGAATCAAATAAATGCAGTTTAATGATTCAATCTTGTTCAATTTTCTTAATGTGAAAAACTAGAACCGGAAACTACTTTATTTGCTAAATGTTCTTGCTTAAAATAAAGTACAGAATAAGTTGTAATAAAAACAATTTTCTGTTTTGTGAGAAAGTCTATTTGATCCAGATGATTAAGTTTAGACCAAAAAAAAGATGATTAACTTTTTAAAAGAATATGAGTTTTGTTTGGTTTAAACACTTATGATTTCTTGCGCTTCACTGAAGACAAGAAAACAAAGTTATTATAAATAAAAGGAAAATCAATTTCCGAGACTTTGTTTGAGTCAATCATTTTTTAAAAGTCATTATTTGAGAACACAATTTCCTTGAACTTCATTTTTCAAGAACTTTCAAAAACAAAACTTTAATGGATAAGTATTTTATAATAAAAGTCAACAGAGATTTTATGAAACAAAAACCTATGGATTCCTAAACAGCTATTCATTACATTCACACCATTTCACGGGTCAGTGCTTTCAGTAATGTTTAAATGACAATAAAATTGCATTTTTTCGCCCATTTTTTCAATTAAAATATGTATTAAAATGAGTGGTATTTCCACTGAAAATAAAGTGGTATTTACCGCATACAGGTATGTAACCTGTCCAGGTGCCGTTGGGCAGACACCTCCGAATCACTGTTCCAACCATATAATAGCCATTATTGCAGGTATAGGTAACTGATTGACCCTCGCTATAGCTATCGGCTACTTGAAGTGCTCTGCCATATGCCGGCCGACCAGGAAATCCGCAGGGAATTGCTTTCAATATAATGTTTCATCATGGTTATTATGTCAATATAACAACAATAGCAACACTTAATTACTTTTAAACTGTTCAGAATAATTTTTATGACTACACGTGAACTGAATATTTTATTTTTTTTCCAGAGATTTCTATGAATTTGAGGTAATTTTCAACAAATTTCATAGTTTTTAAGGTAATCTATGAAAAAATAGGATTAATAAAATAACTAAACTTGGTCATTTACTTGATTCAATAACTTTATAAGAAATTTGGAAATCATTTATAATTATTAATATTTTATTAATAAATTAATCTTTTAATTGTATATTAAACTATCTTGGTAAAAATGGATTAACTATTTTAGAATAAGGCACTAGGTAAAGTTATGCCTAAGTTCTACAAATCTAACCTTGTTCATTTTACGAATAAATATTTTAATATATGTTTTTTAGAAACTATTCGATTAAAATTTATCCATAAATTAATAAAATATCAACACTAGAAAATAATCTAGCTTAAATATAAATACTAACATATTGTAAATTACCCTGTCAATTACAACTTAAAAGTAATCTAAACTCTTTGATATGAAAACTATCAAGATCAAATAATTGATTGAAAAGACTTACCATAAATCATGAGAAAAGTAGAGATGAATAAAAGAAGACATAATAAGTGAAACATCACTAGTGATACACAAATGGTATGTCTTTGAATGGAGTGCTATAATGGGGTCAGTATTGCAAACATTTACTCAAAAACGACAATTGAAAATGTGTTGCATTTAATAGAATACAATTTTCATATTTCAATGCATTCATGCGAACAGAATATGTTTCGATGCAATTCCTCCACAAATATGTTAATTATGAAGTGATGCGTATCCGAAAGCCTATACACTGAAACACTCGAACGATAAAATCAAGTCTTGTCTTTGAAGATAAGGTGAATATTAGTTGTAATTTGAGTAAATAACTTTCTCTTTAGTTTAACTCGAGGTCTATTTATAGGTCTTAAATATTTTCTTATTATTCAATCATTTGATTATTTTATTACAAAATTTTATTTATTTTTCCGAAAATATTGAATAAATTGTTTTTTCCGAAAGTTTCCTATTTTTGACACATTATTTAAGATAAGATAAAACACAAAAATAACTTTTGTTTTCAATATTTTATATTAAAATCAATTTATTTAATAGAATTTGAAACAAATTTCACAGAAAAATATATAAATCATTTGTTGAGAAATAATTTCAAAACTTTTCTCAACTGTTTTTCTGCACAAAAATATGAATTTCCTGACTCTTGAGCTCCGACTGAGTCTATGGACAGCCAGACGTAATACAGATGTTCGACTCGGAAGCAAATAATTGAGCGCCACTTATATGAGGGTAGAGGAGTCCCTCAACAGCCATACCTTTTTTGCACAGATTTCTCCCCTAAACTTATATTAAAGGTGACAACAGAACAGAAGAGGTTAGGAGTGAGTGCTTGTGTTGACGCACAGCCCTTATTATAACGGGAAGTGCGGCCAACTGTGACGCCTCAACTCTGCTCTTTTGAAGGAGTTCTCAATAGAGCACTGGTCATAAACCCATGAGCTTATCCACCTATTTCTCAATCTTTCAATAGTTAATTGTTTAAAGAGAATTAAGCATGTTCAATTATAACAATTATAGCAAGCACTAATTGCTCTTGTTGACTTTTATTTTGTTTTTTTTGAAGGTATAGCTAGTTTATATTTACTTTAAAAAAATACCCTATTTAAAAAATTACTCTTATTTTTAACGAAATCTATATAAAGTAAATAGGTTAAGGTGTGCAAGAACAAATAGTTAAAATGTGTAGGATGCTATTTATAATTTGGAATTGGCGTTCACTTAGAGAGAGCTAAAGTTACTGCCCATCAAAAGTCTTAATCTTTTGTCAAAAGTATTTCATGCCTTCAGTTCATAAGACAATTGTTGAGTTCAGTAAAATATTGCACAGAATAAGTGAAAAGTATTTCACAGTTGGCCTAAACTGTCATCAAATTCATTAATAAACTTATATATAAGAGTCGGTTCGAGTGAAGACATTCAGCAAAATATGACTTCAATTAAATGAATCACTTATTCATCAAAAAGAGAGGAAAAAACAAAGAATTCATCAAAAGAGAGGAGAGTCTGTTCCGAAGAGAACAGAATAGACTCTATTCTCAAATAATAAGCGAAATATTCAACTGAATGAACATTTTTGAAGACACGCTTATTATTGTCTGAATATGTGAATAGACTTTTCCATTGAATTCTATTCTTTATGTAAAATACATTTTAATAACAATAAGAATTGCAATCAATTGTTGTCTTCTTATTAATGAAATCATTTCTAATAAGACCTCAAAAATAGTATTTCAATGAATAGTAAATACTTTTTAAAACTTTATTATTGCAGAGAATATATACTTTGCATTTGAAGTTCAGGTCTCAGCCCTTAGTCTATAAAGTGCTGAATAGGCATCAATTGGTGAAGAGATCCGCACGTATTGTAGAGAAAGCACAGGTAGAGAGAGTGGGACAGACATACAGAGGAAGTATAGAACACAGAATACTTTGAAGATGACAACATCCGTTCCTTTCTCATACATCTATTAAATGAAAGGACTGCTATAATCCTGTGTTAGTCCGCACACCCTTCCGGTCACAGCTAAGTGACACTAAATAAAGCCAATCGGAAATGACTGCTCATGCGATCACTGCCTCAACTACTTATTCTTTAGTTCAGCTAATTTTATAACCTGAAAGAATTACCTAGATTAATTATTACTCTATATAATTACCTTGATATTATTTAATTTCATTAATAATTTCTTTTTAATAAAACTAGAGATTAATAAACAATATTTTAATAATTGATTTGAAATATTAAGATTTATTACTAAAATTTATGATAATTTGTACCTTGCTCATTTAATTATTTTATTTATATCTAAATGATTAATGATAAAGTTCATTTACACTGGTAAAAATTAAAGTATTAAAAGGTAATTAATAGCTTTCAAAATGACTTAATTTATTTTTAATGAACAGATGTTTATATTTTCTAATTTCAATTCTATGGGTTATTAATGCGTTGTTTAGACTTAAATATAATGAATAAAATATTTTTAATTATTATCTTATCATCAAATTTGGTCATCACTTTAGGAGATCCCAAAAAAGACTCTTTAAAACTCTATTTAAAAGAAATGGCTATGAATTATGAGCAAGTTGAAAAAATGCTCTGTAATAAACCAGTCAAAGTCCAATACTTGGAAGGAATGGCTAAATGTGATCAATCAAATGATGAACACAAAAAGTTGACTTATGACAAGGTCAATTAGTTTAATTACATTATAAAATTAATTAATTAATTATTATTAGGTTAAGAGTTGTCTTAACGTTAAGTACTTAACTGACAAACAATTGTATGTCGACTCCATTTGTAACGAAAAACTCATAGAATGTGGTATTAAATACGAGATTAAAGTCTTGTCGGAGGCAACGGTCCAAGAAATCCATGAGAGGACAAGAATTAACACAGAATATTATGTAAATCTATGATAATAATGATAATAACCTTAAGCTATGATTCACTTAAATTGTTTACAACTCATTTAACTTCACTTTATTTTAAATATTTTAAATTATTTAAAAACATTATAAAGACTATGAATTTCAACACTAAAATTGAGAACTGAATTCACAGATCATTGTCTTAATTATGGTTTAAATTAGTGATAAGTTATCACTAATAACACAAACATTAATAAAATTGAGTTATAATTAAAGTATAAAATATTTCCTAAACTATTATTAGAGATTTCCTAAAAGTTTATTAGAGATTGAAATATGAGAGTAAATTGAGTTCGAATATCAATTAATATTATCTAAATTTATATATTTTTTTGTCATTTTTAAGAATTAATTGTTTAATAATGAGAACAACAAAATGTTTGAATAACTTTTCCTTTTATTTATAGAATTGTTTGAAGAATGTGTTCACTGAATTCAAAGAAGAGCTATAGATTGTGACTAAGAGAGACATTTCATAATCTAACTAGATATTAATTCCTGATAATTATTTTAAAGATTATTATTATTATTATTACAATTTTATATAAATTCAATAAAATTAAAATTTCATTTGTATTACTTTTAAACTTCAAATCTTAATTAAACTAAAATCTAATATAACCCAAACCCAACCTTTGTTTTAAGAGATGGAGTTATTAATTATATTTTACTGTTCTTTAATTATTTTATATTCAACTAACTTGAAATTAGCAAGGTAGTTAATTATGTATAGCCAAACTATAAACCAAAGTTAACTTAAATGAAATGAGAATTACTTTAATATTTTTCTATTTTAATGATAATATTTTTAAGAATTATATTTCTTTTGTAAAAACTATATTCAGATTTGAGGGAATTCTCATTTCTTTGGATAATTTAATAGATTTCTTTGATATTAATTCTATTCCATTAAAGCAATTATTTAATGTTTTTATGAATTTCAATCAATTTGAGAAACGAAAGGGATAATAAGGATAACACCTAATTTAATAAAACGAGTAAAACAAAAATATTTTCAGATTAATTCATAAAAAGTTATAAGAACTCACTTCATAACATCGGAAGTAATTAATGGTAAATAACTTCCCACACGAAAAGCCAACACTTTCTTCGGCCGTCCATTCAATCAATATTTGCAACTAATTCGCAAAATATAACAATTATTCTAAAAAAAATTATCTTGATTAAATTAGTTACCTTAAGTTTACAAAATAGATTCCTATTCCATATTTGGGAATAACCAATAAATAGTTGATTGATTTGAAGGTAACTTTTGTTAATCAAAGCATTGGTATAAGAGGTCGGAAGTATCATAAGTAAGAATATTGATGTTATTATCACAAGAAGATATAGCAAGATCAATTTAAATATAATCCCATTTGGTGTAAAAATAAGAAAAGTCAATACAGATATTATTACAGCACCGAATGAGAACCAGAATATCATCAGATATTTGGACCAAAACGTTGTGTTGTATTCTATGACTTCGCTGTAGATTTGATGAAAAGAGTGGACAACAGTTTCTATATTTGAGTACTTATTCTTTACAAACATTTCATTAATATTTTTATTAATTGAAATAATTTTAAGATTAATATGAAAGCAAATGATATAGAAGTAAATCATCTTGTACAATAAAAAACTATAGCAGATTTTAACAGATAAACCATAGATTAAGATATTGGGAATCGAGAAGAATATTATCTCAAAAATGTTGTTATTGGGAACTAATGGAAGAAAAACTAAAATTGAATTAATTATTGGAACAAATTTCTCCGAAATTATATCTTTGAGTCGAAACAGTTTTTGTGTTCTTGAAATCAATTTCATTAATTGAGTTTCATCTGTGAGACCAACACTTTTGGGAGTAACCAAACCCGACATCATTTGGAATATATGAAGAAATGTCGGTTCGATACCATTCTTAAAGTTTAAGTAATAGATTAGTTGTGATCCGATGCACAGAATAATTGAATTAATAACTGCGATATTGACCACAAGTCTTGCCCTCAAAAAATATGAAAAATCACCGAAAATAATAAAAATATATTCATTTTTATCAGAAATATTAATAAGAATAAGAAATTTAATTAAATTAACTAAAAGTATAATTAATATAAAGAGAGGTTTTTGTAATAAACCCCTCTTTTTGTTGTCATTACTCGAAGTAAAACTTAATCCAATTCTATACAAATAGTTGTCAACCGATTCAATGATATAACTTTTCGGTAGAATTTTATTAACATTAATCCTAACACCATTCATGACTGACCAGGTTTGTTGAAATAAATAAGTCAACTTTATAAATACACATTTATTAAGTTTACTTAAGCAAGATTAATTAAATTTGACTTTAATATTAAAAACATATTCAAGGTAATTCAAGTTTAATATATGTTTATAAATAATGAATATTGAAATCAATAGACATTTGAACTGAAAATATATTTGAAAATTAATTTTGTGAATATATAATAAGTAAACACGAATTTTATAAATTTATCAAATTCTTGAAACGACCTCTAAATAGTTAATAGTAATTTATACGTTGTTTATAAAATTAACTAGATCAGAGCTCTCTATTTAAGGGTTTAAATATTTAGATAATAATAATTTTAATTGATTTGAATTTCTCACTAAAACCTAACCGTCACTAATGAATGACAAATTGCAATCATATTCTATAGAAATTAAAATTAATGTTTAGTAAAAGTATTATTTGGATTAATAGGAATTTGGATGACTTAAAGAGAAAAGTGTAAAACTATAATTTTAATACAATTTCAAATCAACATAATTATTTAATTATGTTATCAAACTAGAAATCACCTAGGTAATTTATTAAACTGTATATAGAGTTTTTATTTTTATATATTTTTAAAGAATAAATTACATTTTAATTAAGGTTGGGCATAAGGTGTTGCATATGTCACAATGAATAATGAATTAGATTATAAACTTTTTGTTTAATTCAATTTTTAGGAAGGCATCAAAAATGAACTTTCTTCAATCTCACATTAAAATCTGTAAATTAATTAAAATCCCAGAAAGGTCTTTTTTCTATTTTCAAATTTACACAAAATAGTTTTAGAATTTTTAAAATATCTTAAATGGCTTATGAATGACAAGGTGATTTGCAAAATATGACTGATTTTTTTTAATACTTTACAAAATTAAGTAAATTTTAAAAAATTGAATGGTGATATCTAAACTTTTGTATATTTTCTAAACTTGAATATCTAATGAATCAGTGATATAAATAAGATTCGAAAATTCCAACTCTAACCTAGTTAAATTAGTTTTGCCGTTTTATGAATTATTCTCACCTGTATATTGAAAATGACAGTATGTTTTGTATGAAATAAAATAAAACTTTAAATTCTTTTAAATTAAAGAAAGAAATTAATTAAATTTTTATTCATTCAATAAATTTTTATTAAAAATATTAATTAAAATTTTTCATTTAACCATTTAATGTTTACACGCATAACAATTGTGGACAATTTGTCCGCTTTGTTGTAGAGATTTTTCAATTTGAATTCGAAGTACAGTTCACAATGAACTTCACATATTTTAATTTTAACACTAAATTAATATTAAATTAAATAATAAGTATTCAATAAAAATATTTCTAAAGTAATGACTTATTATAAATTTAAATTTTAAGTATTAATTGATTTCTTAAAGTAACAAGATATCTAAAAGGCTCATAATTTGAATTATCATTTGCCAATTGCTCAACAATAAGCTTGATCATCTTCTCGCTATAACTTGTTAATAAAAAGTTTTTGAAAATTTAAAACTCATTTAAACTAAAATATTATTCGTAATAATAAATGGTTTTTACTGTAATTCAAATATAATTTAAATTCAATAAACAATTCATCAATTTGTTAAACTCTTCAACATTTGGACTTAAAATACGTTTAAATTTAAATCATAAAAACATTAAACGTTTTAAAAGTCATTTAAGTATTTATTCGAAAATAATTGTATTATTTCCTTAACCTTTGAATCAAAGATAAATTTCTTGAGATTCACTAAAACAATGAAAGTCTTGTATTTGATATTACTTTCGGGTAAAGAATTGAATTAAAATCTAATCATTTATTGAAGTATTTATCAAACAGTAGTGACCGTTAAATCACTCAAAAAAGAGTTTTGTGAATCGTTTGCAGACAATGGATTCACTATTGATTACCTATACGTCAGACGATTTGGAGTCTTTAAAGACATTGAAAGCATTTATAATATCATTATTAATGGTATGTATTGGAGCTTCACTTATGATAAAAACAAGGATACGGTGGAGATGTCTAACGATATGTCAAACAACGAACAAAATAGTGATGTGTTTAACAGCACTTATGGTTTGGCCTCTTGTGTTCGCGTCAGTCTATATCTTAAAATTAATACAATAAAAAGTGATTGTATTGGACTTCTTCTTAAGGTAAGGATCAGATATAAAGAGATGACTCACTTTTTCATTACAGAAGAATAATTGGAAGAATTATATTACGGCTAAAATACCTAACGATGACTATAAAACTGAAAGGGATCTCAAAGACTACAAGAAATCAAAGAATGGGACTCTTGAAGTCGATTTCAATTTGACCCCTTCTTTAATGATTCCCTTTGACAAGAGTGACCGCAGATCTTCTGTGGCTCTCATCTCGAAAAATCCATACATTTTGAATGTCTTTTACATCGATGGAAATGAAGATAATCTGAAACTAATTAAAGTTGTAAATCCAGACAATCATTGGATAGCAATCGATTTGTTTCTAAAACATAGAGAATATGATTTGATTGGAGCCATTCAGACTACTAAAATGGATCCATTATTACCAATTCCATACACCTTTTTTGTATTATTTTTTGTCAAAACCGACAACAGAGGAATACTTTTCTATTGTATAATAGAGGGACGGGCAGTTTTATATCAACTCAAAAATACAGTGAGTCCCCTCTTTTGTCCCTCTTTTGTCTTCACTTCTAATTCAATTGTATTTTATAATTAGTGTACAGACAATCCAAAGGTTCTGAGAGACTGCTCATCATTTTATACGACCACTACTAAACAAACGACAACTACCGAAAAGGTGACCACAACTGAAGAGACGACGACTACCGAAAAGGTGACCACAACTCAAGAGACGACGACTACCGAAAAGGTGACCACAACTGAAGAGACGACGACCACCGAAAAGACGACGACTACTAAAGGAACGACGACTACAGAAAAGAAAACGACTTCAGAAGAGACGACGACTACTAAAGAAATGACGACAACTGAAGAGATGACGACTTCGGAAGAACCTGAAGATGAGGAGACATTTCTAGTAATAATGGTTGTACTCATTCTTCTTGTGTTTATCGCAATAGTAATCATTGCAATTGTAATCATATATTTATTGTTTCGACATAAGAGTAAGTCTTGTCTTTAATATTGAATCGTTTAATAATTAAAGATATGTTTAGAGAGTGAAGAGTCGGTGGAAAGGGGTCGTTCAATGGTGAGAAGAGGTTCAAAGAAGAGAGGAGCTTCAATTTCAATGAGATCTGCAAATGTAAAGACTGGTGTAGTTATTCGTCCCTCAAAAAGTCGTTCGCCCACTAAAAGTGTGAAACCATCGGCCAAATCAACGAAACCAACAGCAAAACCGTCGACACAATCGGCGGTTAAATAATATCTTTTTTCGTTATTTTATTTAATTTCAGTTTTTTTCATTAATTTATTATTTATTAGATTTAAACAAAATTCTTAGTTATTATTACAATAAACTCTATTTTTGTGTTTAAAATATTATTTTGAATGAATTTGTTGTGAATTTTGAATAATTCTTTTAAATTAAAGGAAGAAATTAATTAAAATTTTATTCATTCAATAAATTTTTATTTTAAAAAAATTAAATAAAAACAATTTTCGTTTAAACAAATTCTTAAAAAGATATCAGTTATTGTTAATCGTTTCGAAAATCCAAGGGATGTGATAATCAATCCTAACATAATATGACTCTTCTATTTCACTATGACTAGAACATATATTATATTTGGTACCCAAATAAATCCAGAGCAATACAGCTTGGTAATTACTGATAAATTTAACCAGAGATCCACCAGAATCACCCTTTAATTCATTAATAGTGAGTATTTATTCATAAAACAATGAATAATCCATACCTTACAGGGTCGAGGGTCAGACCCGGAATGATGGGCGCAACACATTGCTAGAGCATATTTATCACAATTCTTGTCCGGTTCTAAATTGAGACTTATTTTTTCAGGCGTTTATTTAAGTCATAGTTTTCATTAATTATTCCAAACCCAAAGAAAGTGGCCTTTTCTCGAACTTCATTTACCGGAGGATTAAACATATCTATGGCTTCGGGTAAACAAATGGTATTAATTCTGTAGACATTACTATCCATCAAATGTTTTGTAAACTTTGACACTGTTTTGATGAGAGCGATGTCAAAGAATCTCTTCATTCTATCCCTTATGGCTTTCGCTTCTTTTGTTTCTTATATTAAGATAACTATCAAATGAAGATCTGAACGTCAAATACTTAACTTAATATAATTAATATAATGTTTGAGTACTAATTAGAACTGTATTTAATTTATTTAACTACATATTACACTGAATCAATTGAAACCAATTTATACCAATTTATACCAAGTTAAGTTTTTTATTTTTCATGAATTAGCGTTCAATATTTACAATAATTTTATTTATTTAATTAAAAAACAGAAAATAATTTAAATTTTGAAAACATTTGAAGTATTAATAGATTAACGAATTTAAACTTAAAACTAATTTTAAATGTCTTTTAAATATCAAAAAAAAGATAACAATTTTTCTGAAACGAATCATAAATTTTTAAAAAATTATATTAAATTCCTTTTATTCTTATGTTTTGACCAAATCTTCAAATTTTTGGTTCCCTTCGTTATAAACTGTAAAAAACGAAATATTAGATTAATTTAAGCAAAGATTCATTTGAAAGGAGAGACCGCTTGAGTTTTGAGCCAATTTCCCACTAAATGTTTATTAGTGTTAATCCAATTAATATTACTATCGATTGTCTCCAACGCTCTCTTCCTCTCATTTTGTGTAATGCCTTCAGGATTGGAGTCAAAGAAGTCTTTCACCTGAAAATCATTCAAAGATTAAAATCATTTCATAACATAAGACTCGAATGAATACCTCTTTTCTTCTGTTATTATCACTGAAATGATTACAAATATTGTTGACAAGAGTTCCCATTTGGCTTTCGCTCAGATTTTGTTTTAAAAGTGTATAATTGTTTCGATAATAATCCCAAATCACTTGAAGTCCGTCCGGGTTTGAGATCACATAATTCAAGACTGAGAGGTAGTCCTGTTTTCGAACTAATGTCTCGTTTAGAGAATAGTCTAAGAGTCTGTTCAGTAATAAAACAATTATTTCAAGAATTTAATTATGGATTTAAGGACTGACTGTTTTATTAGGTTTGTATCTGAAGTGAAGGCCAGAGCGTTGAGATAAGTCAGTTTGAGTACCGTTGAAGTCGATTCCCGATACACTTCCCATAAGTTATTCCAATCGTAGGGCAAATTAATTCGTCTGATGGCATACCTGAGCGCTGGCGCTAAGATATTGGGCTTAAGTTTCTTGTTGACTCTCCACTCATAATACATATCCTGTGCTCTTTGAAGACAGGGTTCATAACCTGTCGAACAAATCAACTCAAGAATATTTGAACGAAGACGTCGATCCAAATCAGTGCCTTCAGAGTCATCCCAAAGTAATCTATCGTATGTGGGCTGAGCCAAACCACTCAAATAAAGGTCCAAATCTTCTTTATGTTCAGTGAAGGACAGGTACCGTCTAATGGGGGCAAACATACTAATGGCAACACTCCAGGGCTGCAAATGTCTCTCTTTTGACAAATATTTGGATAATTCTAATGGTTTTAAATAAGATAAGAGTCCGGCTCTCGACAAATAAAACGAATCAATTATGAGGTTTGTTCTGTCGCTGGGCGTCAGTGCCTCCAAAACTGATATATTGTTGAGAGCACTGATCCATTTACTCCAATCCTCTTCCGGATAATTCACAAAATATAAGCCTTTGTTATCGGTATTCAGTTTGAGAAGTCCTCCAAAACTTTCTTCAGGTGTTATGTCGAACGTCTCTTCTTTTTGTTTAATAAATCTAATATTTTCTGACTTCTCCTCAATTGATATGTAGTACGAGAGAGGAATAGTCCAAACAGTGCTTAAGAAAAGATGTTTAGTTAATGGACTAAAAAACGTGGAAATTCTTACTCCGAATCTAATGTTTTGCCGTTTGATAGAAACCTTTCCTGTTTTACAGTCAATTGGTTTGGATTAGTCTTATCTCTTGTGACGTTCACATAAGGAAAGCCTGCTTTTGTAGTCCAACTGTCCATCAATTCATAGATTGTCGTCATTTTATTGTATTTCTTAGAAATGATTAGATATTATAATAAAATTTTTTGAAAACTAATTGAGTCAAACCTCAGGGAAAAAGTTGTTGAGTTCATCCCAGAGTTGTTTTGTTACAACAGTTTGGAACTCATATTTCTTAAGATAAACTTTGAGGGCCGACACAAATTGGTCGCCCATTACGTACTCTAACATTCGTAAAACAGAGGCTCCCTTTTGATAAACAATAGCACTGGTATATCCTCTCTCTTCTGGTGAGTTAACGGGTCTGACTATAGGATGAGAAGTGGCGGAAGAGTCGGCAGATATGGCGGTCACGTAATCAGTCATTAAGAAGAGGTCAGTCTGAAAGAGGTTTGAATTCAATTTTCATTTTAAAAGGTCTTTAATTCATACAAAATTCCAATCCTTTTCAACAGCACTGACTGAAGTGTATTCCAAATATGAAGCAAAGGCTTCATTAAGCCATAGGTCTGACCACCACTTACAGGTCACCAGATTTCCAAACCACTGATTCAACAAAAGATTAAATTAATTTCAAGGAAATACATGTCTTACTAACCATATGTGCGATTTCGTGAGCGATCACTGCAATGACACTCATTTTGTTAGCAGTGGTTGACTCCCATTCCTCCCAAAGCATAGCCGTCTCTCTGAATGTGATGAGTCCCCAGTTTTCCATAGCACCGGCACTAAAGTCAGGGATGGCCAAGAAGTCCACTTTTGGCATATTCTGTTCGGCATAACTATAATTAAAGTGTTCTCCGAAATAATCCAATATTTTAGGGCTGACTTCCAAAGAATAGTCTAATTTGTATTTTTCTACACTAGAACTGCAAACCCGCACAGGTATAGATCCCACTGCGAGCGATGTATTTTTACACTCAAAATCACTGACAACCAGTGCTAACAAATATGTGACCATTGGAACAGTTTCTTCAAAATAGAGCGTCACTTCATCGGTGCCGTCGGATATAGTCCTGACTGACTTATGTTCTCTTGCATTAGATATGGTTAGACTCATATTAGAGGTCGTAGTTATGGATACTTGAAATTTTGATTTAAAGGATGGCTCATCAAAACAGGGGAAGGCTTTCCTCGCGTGAGTCGCCTGGAATTGAGTTGCAGCTAAACCTATTGGTTGTCCCTCTTTATAGTATTGACTTTTGTAAAGTCCGACCATATTCTGGTTGAGCTCAGACTCAAAATTAAATATTAATTTGTATGAATCTGCCGGTCGTTTGTCCGACAATTGAATCACCAAAAACTCATAACGAGGGTATCGAAAGGTTTGATTAATTATCATCTCTTCATCGCTATTACCCTTTAGAACACGAGATTCGGTAACATTGAGTGTATTCGCCGCGTGAACTATGAAGTATTCGACCTCTTCTTTGGCCTCGACTTCAATTGTGACGTTACCATTGAATCGGTTGCCCACGACATCAACATTAAAGTCTATTGAATACTTGAGTGGAATTATGTTTTCATTGAGTCGGTATGAAGTCCAGGGACAAGTATCAGAACCACACTTTTAGAAATAAACAGTAAAAACCTTAAGACAAGACTAATATTAAAGACATACTATTAAGAAGTTTCCGATTTCTTCTTTATGTTTATTCATCCATTCGATGTTACCATTGATTGTTTCAATGGCTTTGTTTTTATCATAATTAGTGACTCCAATGTTCTGATTAGAACTGAAGAAGTTCTCGACCTATCATTTTATGAAAATCATAAACAATTTGATATAAAACAAAAGGAATACCTCTTGTTTTCGGGTAGTGTTAGAGAATTGGCCGCAAATATTGTTGAAAACAGTTCCCAATTGGATTGTCGTCAGTTTTCCGATTAATTTTTGATAGTTTTGTTTATAGAATTCCCACACAATTTGTAGTCCATCGGAATTCTGAGAGACATCACTGAAAACAGTGATTATATCTTGTGTTCGGATTAGTTTAGAATTGACGACACGATTCAGAAGTCTTTGGAAAATAAGAATTAAAAATCAATTTAATTAAAATTTTGATGAAAACTCATACAAATTAAGAAGATTGGGGTCAGTCGTATACGACAGTGCATTCAAATACGTCTGTTTCACTGACGATGAGTTCTCATTAGAATACTTGTCCCACAAGAAGTCCCAATCCGTGCGATCACTGCTTTGTCTGATCGCATATCTCAGAGTTGAAGTCAAGAGATTAGGCGCCAGTTTTTGTCCGCCTTTCCATTTGCTATACTGTTTGAGTGCTTCTTCGAGACACGGCTTATGGTATAGACTACAAACAAATTCAATGATCGCAGCTCTCAATCGTTTCATAGTGTCTGAATCGGTGTCAATCTCTTTCCAACCAAATTTATTATATGCAGGTTCTGATAACTCTAAGAAATACTTAATTAAGCGGTCCCTGTACTCAATCGTTGACATATAAGACTTGATTTGTTGAAATGAATTCAGAGCTATTGACCAGGGAGTCAGATGATCTTCATTAACTAGGTATTTTGCTAATTGTAGAGGCTTTACATATGGTAAGAACCCGGCTCTGGACAGGAAGAAGGAGTCTACTAAAAAGGTGGCCCTATCGCTTGGGGTTAACTTTTCAGAGATGAGTTTGTTTTCATTTTCGATCAGAGCTTTAATCCATTTGTCCCAAACGTCTAACGGATAGTTCACGAAATACATCCCTTTATTGTCGACATTGAATTTGATGAGTTGATCCTCCGATCCCTCTATAGTAATGGTTTCGTTCTTATTAGTAATGAAAACTTTCTCTGTCTTTTTCATTGTCTTCAAAGAGGTATAGTATGAGAGAGGGATCGTCCAAATAGTACTAAATATCAATTGATTTTGAGTTAAATATATTTAAAATATTAGGAAATAATTTACTCATTTTCGGGACGCTTTCCATTTGATAGAAACCTTTCCTGAGTTATAGTGAATATATTTTTCTCTTGTGTTATATTAAGGTATGGAAAACCAGCTTTTGTTGTCCACGAATCCATCAAATCAAAGATACTGATATTCAGTTCCTGCAATAAAAAACTTATAAAAGACTCACATCAAAGACAACAATTCAGTACTGAATGTGGATAAGAATCGTTGAGTGCATTCAATAAGTCCTGAGTGACGGCATTCTTATAGCTATTATTCCCAAGATAATATTGTATTCCCTTCTGAAAATTGTGGGCTCCCATCACGTCCTCCAACATTCGGATGACTGTCGACCCCTTTTAGATTCAAATTAAATATTAAAATAAAAGCTCTTTAAAAGTATGTGAAGCCTAACCTTAGAATAGACAATAGAACTGGAATATTGTTGAACATCTACTGGAGACTCAACTTTGCGAACCAATGGATGGGATGAAGCGGTCGAGTCGGCGGTCACTGCCGACATGTAATCAGAAATCATAAATAAGTCGAACTAAAATATAATAATTAATTAGTGAAGTGAAGTACAGAATTAAAGACATACATAATTCCAATCGGGATGACTATAATTAACGGCTGTGTATTCCATAAAAGTAGCGAACCCTTCATTGAGCCAAAAGTGTGACCACCACTGACAGGTCACCAGATTTCCGAACCACTAAAAAGTTAAAGAATTAAACAAATTTTAAATAATTTCAGAAAATTGCATACAAAATGTGCCAATTCGTGAGCAATCACTGCAACGGTTGCCATCTTATTAGATGAGGTGTCGGTCTCATTATCCCAAATGAGACGCATTTCTCTAAATGTGACTAAACCCCAGTTTTCCATCGCTCCGTACGCGAAGTCAGGTATGGCCACCATATCTACTTTAGATATGGGATAATCGATTTGAAGGTAATCTTTGGCCAAATGATGTAAACACTTTTTGGTTGATTGCAAGCCATAATCCAATTTGTTTTGCTGTACGGGAGAGGCACAGACACCAACCGTAATGTTATCGATTGTGTCCTCTTTGCAAACATAGTCACTAACTACAATCGCTACTAAGTATGTCACCATTTCAACCGATTCTTCATATTTAGTGGTCACCCAATTGAGAACAGTATCAGTAACTGTACCATTGTCTTTTACTGGCATATTAGAAAGGGTTGCGTTCATGTGTTTGTCGTGAATTATTGTCATTTCAAAAGTAGACTTAAACGACGGCTCATCAAAACAGGGAAACGCTTTTCGAGCGTCTGTGAACTCGAATTGAGTGGACGCCAAACCGATTGTCTCATTATTGCTGTTTATATAATTACTTCTATACAAACCGGACAGTCCTCCCGAAAGTAAATTTCCATTAAATTCATATTCTAGGAGAAAGGCTACACCTTCTTCAGGAATATCTAATATCTCATCTTTCAATTGAATAATATAAAAGTCATTGGGTTTATAGCGGAATGTCTTCAAAATTGGCAGCTCTTTATTACTGTTATTATACCGAACCCGAGCTTCGGTCACATTGAGTATAGACGAGGCGTGAACTATAAAGTATCGAATCGGTTCCATTACTTTTACTTCAATGGCAACACTTCCGTTATAGACATTTGTTGTGACGTTTACTTGAATTGTTGGGTAGTATTTGATTGGTTTTATATTTGGATTCAAACGGTATACACTCCAGGCACAGGGCTCTGGACCGCACTATAATAGATAATTGTAATTTAGATATAATTTAGAGACTTTTAAGTGAGGACTGACCCCATTCTCTGCTAACCACTGGCCAATAGTATCGCTCGACTCATAAATCCAATCAATATTTGCTTTAATTTTATTCAAACTATTTTCACGACTAGAGTTTGAAAGACCAACATTTGGGTAGAGTTTTAAGAAGTTTTCAACCTTTCATTGAATTTATACAATAAATTAGAAATTAATGAAATGAGAGCTCAAGACTTACGTCTACACGTTTAACACTTTCACCGATATATTGACAAATGCTATCAAAAACAGTTGATAATTGACTGGAACTTAATTTTCTTATTAGCATTTGATAGTTATCTTTGAAGAATTGCCAAACAATTGGCAGACCATCGCTATTACTGACCATTGATTGAATTACTGATACAAAATTGTTAACTGAAACGAGTCTGTCGTCCAGAGAACGCTCTAAAAGACTTTGGAATTGAAATTTAAATTAAATTAAATTCTAATAAAATCTTAAAGAATAGTAAAAATATTTTCAAACCCTTTTAAGAGATTCTTATCCGCACTGAATGTAAGAGCAGTTAAATAATTGGTTTTAAGACTAGAATTTGTATTCAAATATTGATCCCAAACATATTCAAAGTCATCGGAATTATTGCTCTGACGGATACCAAACTCTAGAATAGAGTCCCTTAGATTTGGAGGAAGGGATAGTTGGCCGGACTTCCATTTCTTAAACTCTTTGTAGGCATCGTTAAGACACGTCTGATTACCATAAGTACAGCTCAATTCGACTATCAGTGATCGCAAACGTTTAGTCAATTCATCGCCTTCTGTGTCATTCCATCCTAACCTATGATACTGTACTGAAGTCAAATAACTCAT
The DNA here is from genome assembly GCA_034695785.1 of Galumna obvia. NCBI lineage: Eukaryota > Metazoa > Arthropoda > Arachnida > Sarcoptiformes > Galumnidae > Galumna > Galumna obvia. The sequence goes on from JAQFZM010000358.1 coordinate 19,349, forward strand.
ATATGTGTTAAGACTGTCCTTGTATTGAGTCATTGCCAGTCGGTATCGATTATCAAAAACACTGTTAAATAGAGCCCATGGAGTGAAGTGATCCTCATTGACCATATACTTGGACAAATTGTAGGCTTTAAGAAGAGGTAGTTTATTGGCTTTGGCTAAATAGAAAGCGCTCAGAATGAAGTCCGATCTATCGCTTGGAGTCAATTTTTCTATTATATCGTCGGTATTATTAATGAGAGCAGAGATCCATTTGTCCCAATCCTCGAGAGGATAGTTTACGAAATACATTCCATTGAAGTCGACATTGAATTTGATTAAGTGATCGCTCGGAAGGTCTGTAATATTTTGTTCTTTTGATTTAATTGCGATTATATTTTTGTCTCCATTTTTATAATTAGAAGTTGTATAATATGAGAGAGGAATTGTCCACAAAGTGCTACACAATTGAAGAATTGAATCAAAATTTTTAAACTTAAAAGACTTACTCTTCGGCCGGTTTTTGTCCGTTTGATAAAAACCTTTCCTGAATTATAGTCAAAGAATTGTTTTCATTTTTAGTGATATTAATGTAAGGATAACCCGCTTTTTCAGTCCACGATTTCATTAATTCATAGATATTAGTATCGATCGTACCCTATAAACATATTCTGTGCTAAAAAATTTACTAATTTATTCAATAGTCCTACCGATGGGAACGTCTCATTGAGTGAATCCCATAAATTTTTAGTGACAACAGTTTGATATTCGTGTTTCTCAAGATATTGTCGAATTCCATTTTGGAAATTGTTGTCACCCATTGTTGACTTCATCATTCTTATAATAGTCGACCCCTTTTATCAAATTAGGAATCAATTAATGGAAAATTAAAATATTTGTATAAAAACCTTATTATAGACGATAGCACTCGAGTACGACATGTCTGAAGGCTTAAGAATTTGTCTCACAATTGGCGCAGAATTTGGAGATGAGTCCGAAGATAAGGCACTGGAGGTGTCGTAATAGACAAATGTATCCCACTTTAAAACATTTTTAAGTTATCAATGAAATTAGCAAGATAATTTTAAGTTAACTCACATAATTCCATTCAGGTTCACTAAAATTAGTGGCTGGATATTCCATAAATGAGGCAAAGCCTTCATTTAGCCAAAGGTCACCCCAGAATTCACAGGTCAATAGGTTTCCAAACCACTGTAGTAATAGAGAAGTTATGTAATCTTGCAATTAAATAAACTTGTTTAATTATATACTGACCATATGCGCCAATTCGTGAGCAATAATTGAATTGACACTCATTTTGTTTGATGACATGTCTTCGTCCTGAGTCCACAAAAGTGCAGTTTCTCTAAATTTGACTAAACCCCAGTTTTCCATCGCTCCGGCACTGAAGTCAGGGATGGCTATTAAATCAGACTTCGGTAACTGATAGGAATAATTGAGGTATTCTTCAAAAGCAGTGAATATTTTGGGCGTCATATCCAACGCGTACTGAAGTTTGTATTCCTTTACCGGAGAGGAACAAACATTGATCTCATAGGAATGACTAGTGTTGTCTGAACGACAGGCAAAGTCACTGACTAATAGCGCCAATAAATAGGTAACCATTGGCACAGTTTTATTATATTTAGTGGTCGTCCATTTCGTGATCGGATCGGTTTCATTATTAATGACCGGCATATTAGAGAGGGTCAAATTGTTGAACTCGTCGTGGATTAGAGTCACATCAAATGTTGATCTGAATGAGGGCTCATCAAAACATGGGAATGCCTTTCGAGCAGAGGTAGACTGGAATTGAGTGGCTGCCAATCCTCTGCTTTTTCCGTCAATTTCATACGAACTCTTATAGAGACCGGACAGACCTCCCAAAAGAAGGTTAGAATTGAATTCAAATTCTAAGATATAGTTCTTTGGCTCCGACTGTTTTTCATCTAATTGTAAGACAAGAAACTGTAGGGGAGAGTAGCGGAACATTTTCTTAACACTTAAATATTTTTCGTTTGTTTTGTCAAAAACTTTAGCTTCGGTCACATCCAAAATGTCTGACGAATGAACGATAAAGTACTCGATTTCAATCTCTCCCTCGACTTCAATATTAACGCTTCCGTTGAAGATATTATTAGTGGTATTGACTTGAATTGTCAAATAGTATTGCGTCGGAACTATTCTATTATTAAGACGATAGACAATCCAGGGACAGATTTCTTTTGGACACTGATTTGTAATCCATTCAATCACTTTATTCTTGTAATCTTTAAGCCATTTAATGTTTGTGTCCAACACTTCCATAGCCTTTTCTCTGTCCAGTTTTCCTGCGCCCGCTTTCGGGTACTTTTTGAAAAAGTCTAACACCTTATAAACGACATATTTTTAGGAATATTTTCAGGATTTTATAGGAAATACCTCTTGTTTTTGAGTTTCATTAGTGAAGGTTTTACTCAAAGTATAGACAATTCTTCCGAGATTTGAGTTATTTATTGTAAATCTGTTTAAAAATATAATTAATAAATGATTTCTATATTTAAATATGAAATTAATATAAAATATTTGACTTAAAAAAAATCTTAATTTAATGAATGATTTAATTATTTTATTTTTCTTAACCACTAATTAAAAGAAATTTAAATACCTTTTTTCAATTTCTTCATAATTTTCTCTGAAGTAATTCCATACGAGTTGAGCACCGGTTCTACTATTGAGTGCAATGTTTGTTAATAATGTAAAGTAATCGTGTTTTCTGACAAACGACTCATCGGAGGAAGAGTTAAGAAGACTTCAAATATTAATAATAAAAATCAATTAAAACATTTCAAACAAACAAAATCTCACTCTTGAATGAGATATGGATTTGTAGTAGAGGTGAGTCCCTGAAGGAAAATAAGCTTTTCTTGAGCTGAGTTACTGTCGTTGTATCTATTCTTTAAATAGGAAAAGTCATCGGAATGGTTACTGAAATGAATGCCATATTTTAAGACTAGAGGTAACAGATTGGGAGCTATTCGTCCCTTAATTTTCCATTCGTTGAATTTTGATTTAGCGGTATCTATACAGTGGTCCAACTGGTGAGCACAGGCCATATCTATTATGACTGTACGTAAACGACGCTTCTGTGCGTCACCGACGGTGTCGTCCCAACCCAGTGTTTGGTACTGTTTGGCGATTATGTCATTTATATAGTAATTGAGAGCAATGTCTGCGTCCGAATAAATCAAACCCTTAATGTATGAGAACATTGTCTGAGCGGTTGTCCACGGAATCAATGAGTCTTCATATCGAAGATATTGAGACAAATTTAGTGCCAATTCATAGTCGAGTCGACCACTTCTGGCCAAATAAAATGCGTCATTAATGAGTTCGGAGCGATCCAATGGTAACAACTGTTGACGGACTTTACTTTTCTCGTCATTGAGTTCTTTTGACCACTTTTTCCAATCATTTGTCGGATAATTGACAATAAAAAGTCCCATTTGGTTGACATTAAATTTAATCAAATCAGAATCCGTTTTAAGAGTCACTGTTTTTTGTGACTCATCCAACCATTCGGTATAAACAGTTTTGTCAGCCACTGCTCTATAGGTGACGGGTATTGTCCAGTAATACCTTTTTTTTTGAAGAAACAAATTTAATAATTTTATATTAAAATTCTATTAATAAATCATACGGTGTTTGAGTATTGGATGAATCCTTTAGGAAAAGTTCTTGTTTTAGAGTTACCCTTTCATTTGGTGATGTGCTTCGATTGATATTAATCACTGGAAAGCCCTTCCTTTTGACCCAACTGTTCATAATATTAGACACATTCAATCTCTAAAAGAGTGGTATAAAAAGAAATCGTATAAAATCACTAATAATTATAATGTATTTACCTCTGGATGTGCTTCAGTCAACTCCGCCCAGAGATCGGCTGTCAGTGCCGTTTGATATTCCTTTTTCTTGAGATATTTGTTAATACCAGTGCGAAAGTTGTCTGTACCCATCGCCGACTCCAACATTCGTAAAATGGATGCGCCCTTAAAATCATTGATGAGATTTAGTTTAAATAAAACTAATACTATTAATAATACCTTTCCATATGTGATGGCATCGAACACAGAAGAGATGTCGTCCGCATTTTGAACAGAAGAAAGAATAGAACGGGTGTTAGGGGTAGAGTCGGCTTCAAAAACTCGGCCCAATTCATCCAAAGCAAAGATTTCATCCTATAATCGATGAAAATTAAGTAAAATCTCTATAAAAATAAAGAATAATTTCATACATAACGCCATTGAGACTCGACCTGAGCCACAGCTTTGTATGACATATAAGTGGCAAACCCTTCATTAAGCCATAAGTCGTCCCACCATTTCGTTGTCACCAAATTTCCGAACCACTGATTAAACAAATTAAATAAACTGACTAAGATTAATATGATCAAGGGCATCAAATTAAAAAGTGTTCACTATTTAAAAATGGGATCAGAATTGAGGAACACCTCAGAGACAGAAAGACATCAATTATTGAAAAAAATGTAAATCATTTGATAGGCAAAGAATAAGAGCGACAGACATTAGTAGAGTTATAAAAAATAAGCAAGATAAATAGTTACCATATGTGCCAATTCATGACTGATAATCATTGCGACTCTCATTTGATCCCTTGTAGACGACTCTAACTCATCGTAAAATAGATAGACCTCGCGGTAAGTGACGAGTCCCCAGTTTTCCATAGCACCGGCACTGAAGTCAGGAATGGCTATATTATCCAATTTGGGCAAGGGGTAATCTATTTTAAAGTAATCCTTTTCATAAAACTTCAATATTTTTGGGGTTATGTCCAACGCATAGTCCAGTTTTTGCTGATTGCCCGGAGCCGCACATACTCTGACTCTTTTGTCAACACTACTGGTGAAGCACTCGAAGTCACTGACCACCAGAGCTAACAAATATGTGACCATTTTAACAGATGTATCGAATTTAGTGACAGTTGTATTGGAGTCGGAAACGGTATAGGAGTCAGTGATCGGCATATTTGATAAAACATTATATTCGGAGGAATGAGTGACAGTTATATTAAAAGTAGACTTAAACTGTGGCTCATCAAAACAGGGAACAGCCCGTCGGGCATAAGTCGATTCGAACTGAGTTGTGGCCAAACTTTTGCTCTCATTATTAGCGTCGGTATAAACACTTTTGTAGAGTCCGTAGAGTCCAGTACTTAGATTACCATTGAATTCAAGGTTAAGCACATAAGTGGACGGTCTTAAAGTCTTATCCGTAGGAATGACCCAAAATTCATTCGATTCGTAAGCGAACGAATCATTTGCAGTGTTTAGGGATTGACTTTTCTTCATATTCTTGAATGTCTTAATATTCGCCGGATATACCACCGATTCTGTGATTTGTAGCCCTTTCTCGTGAAGAATGAAGTAATTGATCGGATCCTTCACTTCGACTTCAATAATAACACTTCCATTGAATTTGTCTGAATTCAAGTCTACGTTCCAATCGATTACATAAGCCTTAGGTATGACTGAAGAGCTGAGTCGCCAATTGAGCCATGGATTCAATGTCTGAGTATTATTATCGAGCCATTGGCCAACAGGTTCTTCATAAGTGTTAATCCATTCAATATTATTCTTAACCCTTTCCAGTGCCTGATTTCTAGCGTTGTGTCCGGCGCCTGAATCCGGATTTGCGGCGAAGAAGTCCTCCATTTCTTTGAGTTGTGTCTTCTTATTAAAACCACTGCAGACGGAAGAGACATATGTTCCCAATCGTCGGTCATTACTCGTGAATCTGTTGAGAAGAACGTCCCAATTGTTCCTCAGATACTCCCAAACCAATTGTCTTCCATTAAAAGTATTGGAGGCAATACTCTGTTGAACAGTGAAGAAGTCCTGATCGTTGATAATCGTTGAGTCGTTTGAGTATTGGATTAGTTTTGAAAGAAGTGAAGTGTCTTTTTGGACACTTGTCAGAGCCGTCAAGAGTTTGGTTCGTTCGGTGGCCGACACTTCTGTTCGCCATAAATTCCAGAGTTTGTTCCAGTCATCACTACTACCACTTTTCATACCATACTTATAGACATATTCTCTGATATTGGGATCTATTTTTTGGTCACTTTTTGACATAAATTGACGGAACAGTTGTTCCACTTCTTTAAGACAGTCCTCATTACCACAACTGCACGCCATCGACAAAACATGACTCCGAAGAATTCTTTTAGTAATACAAACATCTTATTAATTGTTTTAATTAAACTAAACTTGTTAATTGTGCTTTAACCATGGTTATTTTGTTTATTGTCAATAAATTATTGATTTTGTTTACTTATTCTTTAAGTTAAAAAATATTCAAAAACACCATTACTTATAAAAGAGGGGTTTATGTAATGATTAAATTAAATATTTAAAATATTTTGAGTTTTAATTCAAATTAAAATAAAAATCTTTATTTTTCTTAGAATATAAGATATAAGTTCCTTTCAATATGAACTAGGTTAAACAAGGTAAAACTGAATTAAAGAATTAGTTTTTTCTAAAAAGAATCTTTATTCCACTCTTTTTTTTTAATATTTAAAATGTAGTTTAAAATTACAGTTTATAATATATTTATTAATAAACCTAAACCTAACTTTTCTATCAAAACTCGATTCTTGTGTACAACTATTGTATATTTAAAAGTGAATTTCAAATTTCAAAATGAATTTCAAAAGATTTTCAAATTCAATAAAATATTTTCCATTTAAGCCAAAATTTTTTGAATTAAAATCTGCTTAAATCGAGTAATTATTGTATTAAATTATATTAAATAAGTGATAGTTTTGTCTAATTGTTAGTAATAAACAATTAAGTAATTTATTAAAAGTAATTTATATTTTCTCGAAACAGCATTAAAATAATTTGTGATAGATCAAATAGATGATATTCATAATTAATATTGTAATTAAATGAATGGCAATGAACTCATTCTCATCGTTGAGGAGCCCTGTCCTACAAAAAAGTTGATAGCTATCTAATTTTAAAATAATAATAAGATGTTCCAGGAAATTCATTCTTCTATTGTGATGACTATAAAGTAATTTTATGTTTGTAGAAAAATTTCAGGTAATTTACAGCTAATAAACACTAATTTAGTTAAATATTTATTGATTATTGAATTATTCAATGATTTGATGACTATTTGTAAAAATGACATAAAATTAAATATTTTTTAATATTAATTATTTTTGAGGAAGAATTTCTTAAAAAATATCCAAGGTAATTTTAATTTTAAATAAGTGACTTGTTTTCATTCACAGATGACACACATTCTATCAATAAATTGCAAGAATAAAATATTTAAGAGTCATTTCAATAAGAAATTAAGATTAAATAATTTCATTTTGGAAAATATCAGGAAAACAATGACTAGAATTTCAAAATAATATTCACATTAAAATCAGCCCTCAATAAAAGCATAACTCAAATGAATAATAGCTTTCACAACAAAAAAGACCCTGAGTTCAGTCTAATTGATCTTATCTTTAAAACATCAAAAAATATTGAGTTATCACTCATCAGTTTTTATGAATAAATTAAAAAAAAATAATTAAAAAAAACTTTTTTTTAAAAAAAATAATTTGTTTGAAACTCACTTTTGTTGAAAAGTTTGGAGAGAATTGTCCTCAAACTGCCAACGAAGGGATGAGTAGATATTCTGTGTTAACTCTTTGATGAACTGATTCATAGCTAAACCCCCGCCCGAAGTGTCGAACTTATCATTGATTCTATTGAGGCTACTCTGAGCGGCCAACCACGGGATCAGATTGTCCTCGTTCTTTACATAACTGAGCAAGTCAAATAGAGTTGTATAGTCTAGTTGTCCGCTCTCTGCCAACATTGATGCATCAAATATTAAATTAGCCCTGTCTACCGGTGACAGGTCATCCCGGTTATTCTTTAACAAACTAATTAATAATTTCCAATCTTCCGGTTCATAATTAACAAGATAGAAGCCAGATTGATCAAGGTTAAACTTAATCCATGAACTATTAGATATTTCTTTGTCTAATATGATGGTATCTTCAATTTTGTCGAATAAAAAAGAATCACCTTGCCCATTTTCACTGATTAAAGTCAAATAAATGGGCCAAACATTTGCCTCTTCTTTAACTAAATTCTGTTCAGAACTCAATAAGAATTTCTTTTGTTTAACATTTATTTCATTAGTGGACACTCTCTTCACATTCACTACTGGAAAGCCTTTTTCTTTAGTCCAGGGATCCATGAATTCAGTGACGTTTGTAATTTTACCATGGCTCTTCTACGAAAGTATTATTTTATAGATAAATTTTATTTTAATTATAAAGAATACCTTTTCAACAGATTTTTGAATAGAATTCCATAAGTCCTGAGTCTTTGCATTTTCGTAAAGGTGTTCATTGATGTAATGGATGACCCCTTCTTGAAAGACATCGGCACCGATCGCGTACTCAAGCATTCGAAGAACTGAAGAGCCTTTACTATAACTGATTGTATCGAATATTTCTGTGATTTGGTTCGGATTTTCCACCGTTTGTATAATGGGATGGGAAGTGTCCAACGCATCCAATCTCATCACTCCGTGTAAGTCATCATTTAGGAAGAACTGGTCGATCTTCCAGTTGGGTTCACTTGCATTCTCTCCCCTATACTCAATATAAGAGGCAAAGCCTTCATTAAGCCAAAGGTCGTCCCACCAGTCCATTGTCACCAGATTTCCGAACCACTGATAGCACAGAATATTATTAAAATTAAGACATTTTTTGGCTAACAATGATAGCACACCATATGAGCCAATTCATGTGCGATGACAGCGGCCACTCTCTTCATTTCTGAAGTGCTCGAACCCTCCCGACTATATAAGAGATTAGTCTCTCTAAATGTAATGATACCCCAGTTTTCCATAGCACCCGACACAAACACTGGTAGTGCTACCAAATCTATTAAAATTAGTATAATTAATAATGGAATTTAATATATTATCAAGGTTAAAATACCTAATTTTTCTAATGGGTAATCAATTTTGAAAAATTTTTCATAATATTCAAGAACTTTGATGGCAGTGTTGAGGGCAAACTCGGTATTTGCCACTTGGTCTGGACTTGAGAACACTCTGACCTATTTTATACAATTTAAATATTAATTAATCTTGATGAATTTAAGATAATTTTAACTTGCTCAAGCACCCAGATAATTTATCAATAGAGTTTGATAAATGCTTGATAAAATTAATTAGTGAATATTGTCCTGGTTAAATTGCAATATATAATCATAATTTGACAGAAAATTGTTTAAAACTGAATATTTTGGGTAATTTCCTTAACTTTTGTTTTTAAATAATTAATCTTGTACCTTTTCAATAAATGAAAGGCTTGCATATTTTAGCATGTTCATTAAAGATTATTAATGAAGTATTTAAATAAATTACTAGAATATATATCTAAGATAAGGAAAAGTTGCACGAAATCAGAATGAAATGCTTTCAAAAGCCTGGACTCAATTACAAAATAAGTCACAAAACAAGTAAAGGTATGACAAGAATTCAATTCACTTAAACTATTAATTAATTTTCAATCGAATGGTATTCAATAAAAATCAATTATTAATCAAAAAACATTCAAATTTTAAACAAAATTGAACTTGATAAGTAATCAATCTAATTTATGTTGACATGTTGTGTCAATGAAGCCCTTGGCAATGCCCCTAACAAAAAGTCAATTGATTGTAATACCGTTTTGCCTCTGACTGTAGAGCTCTGTTTATATTGGAAGTCACTTATGACAAACGCCACCAAATATGTTGACATTCGGACTGTTTTACTAAACACAGTCTTAACTCTGTTGTCGTCGATTTCTTTCCGATCGATTTGTATGCCGTTTGATATGGCTTTTAGACTCTTGTCGTGAATTATCGATATACTGTACGTGGATTTCATATTTGGCTCATCAAAACAGGGGAACGCCTGACGAGCGTATGTCGGCTCAAATTTTGTTGCACTAAATTGCCTGTTAAACTAAACAAGGTTAATTTCCGTAATATAATTGCTCTTGATCATATTATTTATTCAATATATGAGCCTTAAGCTAGATTAATTCATACATAAATTAGAGGCAACGGCTAATTATCTAATAGTTTGACAATGGAGTGACCAAGATCACCATTTCTATTCAAATTAATTAATATTCTATTATTTTTAAGAATATTTCCATTATATGACAAAATTAAACAAACAATTAAATATATCTTGCTAAGAATAGATTGTGCTTGGTCATGCAAATAAAAGAAAAGAAAATGTGCTTTCACCTGATCTGGTTCTGACTGTTGGTATAATTACTTTTGTAGAAACCAATTATTTTTCCGGTTAAGTTTCCGTTAAACCAAAGGGAGAGGTAATAGTAGCCGACATCCAATGGAACCGAATTTCGGGTCCGAATGAGCCAATACTGTCTAGTATCATTATGGTACTCATAAGAGGGGTCAAGGGCTATGGCATGTTCTTTATCATCAGCTAAAGTGATATTGTCTTTGACATCCAACAAATATGAGTGGATTTTGATGTGATCTGTCGTTTTCGAGACATTCACTTTAATTTTTACCTGTCCTTCAAAGCGATCTGTTTGATGGTTGGCTTCTATTATCAAATCATAATGTATTGGAAGTACAGACGGGTTAAGCCTCAGATCTGTTGGTGTGGGTGAAGGCGACGACGTTAATGGTGTTGTGCCTACGCTCGACTCTATACATCCATTAATTAATTATCATTTAATAAATCTTTGAATAACTTTTTCTTAATTACTATTATTTTAAGTAAAAAACATTTTTTTATATAAAAAAAAGATTAAAATCTCAATGCCATTGGAAAAAATGATCAAGTTCAAGCTATAAATATACTAATCTTAGTATGGCAAATACCTGAGCTAGATGGACCTGTTGAATCGGATTTTGGAACTAGATTAAATAGGAAATTAAATTTAAAACATTAATATTAATTGCAGACACTTTCCAGACAATGAGTTTGGAATAAATTTTCTGAGAATTCATTCAAAGAATAAAATTAAATCAAATAAAATGATTAATCACTTACTGTCCGGTTGTTTATTCCGTTCCTTAATAAAAGCCACTAAAAAGCCGATGGTTAGGGCCGTCAGCACTACAATTGTTATTATATAACATATTGTACTCTTTTTAGTTGATTTAACCTTGTCCAATTTGCCCATAGTTGAAAGATGAGTTTTAATTAATTAATTTTTAAGTCAAATATACAAAGAATTCTATTTTTAAACTTATCCGGCTATTAATCGTTCACTTTTTCACTGTTTATTAAAAACTTGTTATTTATTTCTGACACTTTGATAACAAGGAATTAATTACAAGAATATTAATAATTTAATAAATATAAATGAACTAGAATTAAAAAAAGTTGCTAGTTGAAATATTATCAAAAAAGATGAAAAACACTAAAATAAAACACAACTTTTTGAACAAAAATATTAAAATATTAAAAGTATTAATAATTTTTATGTAAATATTAATTCAGTTTTTAATTTACGATTTGTTTAGACATCGGATTAAATAAATAAATTCTTTCTTTTTATTAACAAAAACTTCCGAAGAAAACAATGAAAATGTTTTATATGTGAGAACTCTGTCCACAAAGAAGTCCACAAATATATAAACGAAACAAAAGAATTATATGTTTTTCAAACAGAATTTACCAAAAGTTTATTAAAGAAAATTAATTCCTTATGCGTTCCAGTGATGAGAGATATGTTGTTTTTACATTTCATCAAAAGACCTGGGATTCAGTCAAGAAGAAGATGAGTCTCTTCTCTCTCACACTCACACATAACACACACATACACTCTTTGCTGAGCCAGTCTTGAACAGCACTAAAACTTATTCTGTGCTCAACAGTGAGCGAGAGAGAATGAGAGGACTGAGGAAAGAGCTCTCCTCCACTGAAACACACAATTAAGAAGTGAAGTGAATAACAAGGTTTTGATCAAATTGTATAACAAATTGAAATAAAATTCTCAAAAGTCATCAGAAAATACTGGAATTGGAGTTTCGTTTCGTCATCACTTCCAGAGCTCTCATCAAATGATTCACTAAAAATAAGATAAAGATATAATAAAAACTACTTTTACTTCAATTTTAAAAAGAAATTCACTTTTATTGAAGTCATAATAATAATGACTTGTGTTTGATATGAACAGTAGTTAATCACTAGTTGTGCCCAAAAGTTGAATATTTAGGACAAATAAATAGCTCTCATATCTCTTATTCACTATTAATTACTGGTATTCTTCATATGATACAACACTTTTCCATTGGTAACTTAGCAAGAGCACATTTTAAAAACAGGAGCCCACTATAAATGTCGATTACTTTTATTTATTTATAGCCATTGAATGAACTAATTTTAATGAACAGAATAAATGCCAAAACTTGATAGAACACAGTGTAGTTGCTTGATAAGAACAAGAATGAACAAGAACAGGAATGAGGAGGAATAGATTAATAGATACTTGTATATTCCACGGTGGGAGTCATTGGTAATAATTGGCTCAAAACAAGGAGAAACAGAATAATTAAATAAATTAATTATTATTTTCACTCTTCTATTAGTCTAATGTAATGTATATTTCAAAGTCAGCCTTAATTTTAAGCCAAATATTTTTTAATGAAACTTATATTTCATAAGTTTTAAGACAATTATTATTACTGTTAATAATAGGTGAAAGATAATTTATCATTCAAAGGGTTGCCGCAATCACTGCATTAAAATTATATATTGATCAAGGTTCATTTTATTTTTATTATTATTGTTGTTATTTTTTTGTTTATTTTTTGTTCAACACATTTATAATTTAATTCATTAAGTTTTCACTTTTTTTTAAGTTATAATAAAATTTAATATTTGTTTAACTATCAATAAATTCTGTACTTATTATCAATTTTTATGACCATAAGTACAAAAAGTAGAATAATTTAATAATTAACTTGTTAAGTATTAATTGCTAGTATAGTTTTTGTCTGCAATCTATCAGTTCGTGACTCTATTTAAACAGCGATTTATTGCACGAAATTTCATAATTGACTCTATGTTTGATAACTTCAATTAAGAGGGAATGGAGGGAATGGTAGGCATACTCCAGACCCAAATGAGTGGAGACAGTTTTAGACCATTTCTTAATAGTAATTATCTCTGAAGACAAGACTTTTATTTTAGTTAATTAACTGAAAAAAAGAAGTGAACAAAACGACAAATAATTGATTCTTAAGTGCTTTTTGTCATTAAATGTGAGAACATTTGGGGCTCAGAATAATCTCTGAATCAAAAGAGAAACTCAATTGAATTCTTTTTAATAGAATTTTTTTTTCTTTTCTTAAATTCATTGCTTAAATTGAGGCTCATTTTAATATCTGTAGCGAACAACGGGTGGGCTCTCACTTTTGGCTCAATTATTAGTCCATGTCTTGTAAACGTGATAGATTACTTTTACTCTTAGTTCAAATTGATTTATTTCCAGAATAATAATAATAATAATGAAAAACATCTATCATATGATTTTAATCTGGGAAATTTTTCCTGGTTAAGAAATTATAAATTTGACAAGATAAATAATTATGCAAATTATTCTTTTTCATAAAAGATTAATCATTTTAAAGAAATTAATTATTTTACCTTGGTTAATGAGGCTATTATCTTTGAAAATCAAATCCTTTAAGAATGAGCTTGCACATCCTTCATAATTGGCGTCTAAGACGTTAATAATTTTAAATGAATTCTTATTTTATTATCAAAAAAATCGGATATAATCTTAAATAGAATTTAATTAAATTTGATGGATGAAAATCTGTACATTATATGCAAATATGAAATGACCAAGAACACTATTATTAAAAGAAATAAACTCTTAATCCAAGTAAAACTGTTTACTTAAACATTGTCTGAAAAATTAGCCTAAAGTCAAATGAATGTTAAAATATTTGGATGAAATATATACCACTTAGAAAATTATAATTAACCATGACAATTTAATTAAACTAATTATTTTTTAACTAATATTACTATTAATTTGAAGGTAAAAAGTTGAAGGATTCAATTTAAAATTAATTAATATTTTACAACACTTTTATTTGTGTTATGATTAGCTTGATTAGTTTCCATATCCATTAGCTCCATTGTTAGTAACCCTTATGACCACCTTGCTCATTTCAAAAATAGGCAATTTTTCACTTTTGTATGGCATTGAAATAATTCATTTATGACTGAATCGCTACTAAACACTATTAACGCACAGTTTTGACAAAAATCTAAATAAAAATTTTTCTTTTAATCTTTTATTAAATTTATGACTAAAATGGAATTTGTTTTTTATCAGTATGACCAAGGTAGTCAAGTAATGATTGATCAATTGATCTTAATAAATTTACTATGTTATAAAGAGTTTTAAATTATCTTACCTTTAGCTTACTTAAAATATTAAATATATTAAAATTATCATGATAAATCAAAGAGCAATAGGTATATATTGAACCAAGAATAAAATAAATAACAGGGTAAAAGTGTCAAATGAAATTAAAATTGAAAAATATACAAGCTTATAACAACTAATTGATTATACCAAGAATTTTTAATAAAAGTTTTTATTAGTTAAAATAATATTAAAAAACCTTGGGTACACCTACATTGATAATAAAAATTATCTTAACTCAATTATAATGAATAGAAAATCTTGAGTTAAACTCATCTCAATTTCAAAACAATAAATTAATTTTAAAGTAATGAATGAAAATATATTTCAATTGTTTTTAATTAAATATTTAATTATATTTAATATTTTGTTTTGTTTTGATTTAATTTCAAAACATTCTTCACTTTTAATCTTAATTTATGTCTTGAATTTGAGAAAACATGTATTTGTTCTAGCTTAACATTGAAAATAATTGGATGGGATCACATTTTTAATTAATTGGAATTTTTGTATTATTGAAAGTTAGTATTTGTAGTCAAACAAATTGATTTTCAATTACTAAATAAGATTTCATTAGTTTTAATGTTTTTTAGACTTTAAAGTGTTTTCCGATGAAATTGTCTAACAAACAGTAACTGTTATTTCAAACTTTAATTCTTTGACAATTGATTGGAGTCTTTGATAATCTTCTTTATAAAGTATAGGAGATATCATTAACTCTAATATCATTAAACATTTTTTTGATTCGGGAATCGCTGATTGTATTTTGTTTTCACTGTATCTGTAGATTATATATCTTTTGACTCTCAATATATTATGAATACAATAATAAAATTGAAAGCATGACATAGTATTTGTCTTCCTATAACTCTCAGGAGAACAGAGGGGCCAATTGGAGGACTGTCCTTCCCAATGGACAACCTTAATGAAGAGTGAGTTCTTATTAGTTTCAGAAAAAGTTGAAAAAATGACTCCCGTTCCCGATAAACTCCTTGTGATCTTTTCCAGTACTGTATCGCTCCAGTAAATACTGTTCCCGTCCTGTCCCGTTCCGCTTCTTATAGGGAATTTCTGAAATAGTGTGTAATAAAATATTAGAGTGAAAATATTGTTTTATGTTTAAACCCAAAAATTTTCATTTTCTATCCAAAGATACAAATAGACTCAGGTCAGGTCAGGTCAGGTCAGGCCTGAGTCAGGTCAGCTTAGGTCCGATATTTTATTCTAAATGATTAAATGGTTTATAATTTAAATACAATTTATAATAATTCTATTAAATAAATAATTTTCAATACTTTTATAATTTATACAAAAAGTAAGTTTATCTAAATTTGTTCATTTTTCAAATAAGCAGTAAAATGAAGTGTACGTTTTCCTAGGTAAACTTACTCCATGTCTTCGCAATTTAATTTATCATAGTTTATGTGCGCTTAAATCTGACCAAAAGGTTTGTAATTTAAATTATAAAAATAAAATATACATTTGATATGAAGAGCTGTTAAACATATTATAATTTACAGGTGGTTTACGAAGTTTTTAAAATTTATGCTTGAAATTGTGAACAAACAAGATTATCCTGATTAAAATGCTGAAAATTCAAGCCTAATAAGTGTTAAGATATCATTAACAACCATGGTCAAGTGCCTTCTCTTTCTAATAGAGTTTTGATCATGATATAACCTATAGTAAGCCCTACAATTAATTTCAAATATAATTATTAATTCAATTATTTATTATTCAATTATTTATTCAATGATTTATTTTTCATTCAATGAACTAGGTAATTTTGAAATGGTATTTATGAAGAGAAGAGGAAATATACTAAAATAGATGATTTTCCGATAAGAAGTTATAATTGCAATTTCAATCTCTATTATAAAAAGAAGGCACTGACTGTCAATAATGGCTATCAATAATGTCTTCTAAAGTGTAATCAAATAAATTTAATGATAAAATTTAATAAATTTAAATAAAGGTATCAATTTAGCAAACTTTGTCAGCCAAATTCATGCATATATACATTGTATTTATGCTTTTATAGCTGTTTAAGGGATAAAACGAACAGTAATCAGACACCATTTGTATTTTGATATACATTCATACAAACAGTACGTATATTATTTGATATGAAATCATTAAATAGAATCATTTATGTAATTGTATTGATATTGTAATCAAATTTTACAAAATTATATCAATAGAGGATCAATACATGTGAGCGAATGAGATCCTAAAGTGTAAACTAGTGATGTCCAAAAGGTTAAAAGGTCAAAAAATCCTTTAACCTAAGTAAATCCAACTGAAAAATCCTGGTATGTATTTTGTAGGCAAATTAGTTATTAATACGAGTAAATAGAGGTGCATGATTTCTCTTTTATAATAGAGTCCCAATGTTAGAATTTAAATCATGCACCTCTATTTACTCGTATTAATAATTAATTTACCTGCAAAAAACATACCAGGATTTTTCAGTTAGATTTACTTATCTTAACCCTGAGGGTCAAGAATTTCTTTGACT
>JAQFZM010000359.1:0-36339 GCA_034695785.1 Galumna obvia
AGAGAGAGAGAGAGAGAGAGAGAGAGAGAGAGAGAGAGAGAAAGTCTTGTCATATGAGTTATCGGCTATAAATTTGGTGACGATTCCAGTTGTAGTCAATGTTATTGTTTGAACATTTCTAATAGTTTGTTAATAAAGTGTTTTTTGGAATCAAGTTTTCATTTATAATACTTTCGAAAAAACGGCAGAAAATCAAACCTTTACGAAGACTTGGCGTTAAAAATGGCTGAAAAAACCACAAGAACAAAAAAGGAACAGCCATCACACCAAGACCTCAACCGCTGACCCCTTCGACAAAGAAAAGAAAGAAAAAGAGGAACAACGGCAAAGACAGCAACAACCACATTTGACCACACTCTAACCTTGTTGGTTTATTGTAAAACCTCACTAAATGTAATACCTTTAATAGAGTGCCATTTTATTTATAGATAACTGAATTAGAACGGACTAAATGGATGAAAAAAACGCCATGATGAAGTGACCAAGCGTCTAGGTTAATTGGAAAAGCGCAAAGAGGGGAAAAGAACAAGCATAACAGGAACAAATAAGACGGAAACAGAATGAAAGTGGCGCCTAATAGCTCTAGGTGAGCACAACAATCTAATGCAGCTACATATCAAACAATGGATGACCAGCAAAGATGTAATCAACAAAAACCCACCGCAAAGACAACCACCACCACTACCATCACCACCACCACCATCATCACACAGCTAAATCGGTTAGCAGCAGGCGGTTGAGGTCTAAGAAATGAAGAGACCTCAATCACCTGCTGCTAACAGATTTAGAGGTCATTCATCATATGAGAAGAATTCAAATAAATTAAGGATTTAATCAAATTTTCAAATATTTTCTTAAATTATATAATTGAAGCTCTGGTTAGTATATTAAAACAATTTTAATTAAAAATAAATTAAATCATTATTTATTTTATATATTTGTTAACATCTTTTTTCAAGTGTTTATCAAGAAATATTTAATGACAGCTAATATGAAAATATTCATTTCAACTATACTAGTATTTTTTAATCTATATAAATTTCTATTCTCGACTGTATTTCCATCGTTTATTTGCTTCTATAATATTATATATACAAAAAAATTGAGAAATGAATTCAAAAATAGTATAAATGTACTTTGAATAACATAGCATGGTAAATTTTTGAATCAACTTTAATATAATAACTTAGAAAAGTATTGACTTAATTTCGCTGTTGAGAATATAAATGAACCAAGATTATGAATAACTTATAAGTTGTACGACTTTTTATGAAGAGACTGTTAAGTAGATTAGCGATGGTTTAGTAATGTTAACATAAAAATGTTATTTCGTTGACATTTAGTTATTTATTTATTTATTTTTAAATGAAATTTCTTTACTCTAAACGCTATATATTATTGATTACAAATTTAGTCATAGATTAGAATCATTAGAAATAAAGTACTTAATTTTTAATTGTGTTCAGTCCTGTGACTTTTTTACCGGATTCCAGTCCATTCGATCCCCTTTAAGAGTGGCTCTTATGTTGGTGATTCCACTCTTGGTCTATCCGTGGTTCATGTCTTATAACAGCATCATTATTGTTTACTAGTATGTTTATAGATTTATATTTATTTAATTTTTTTTCATTCCTTCAAAATTTAATTAAAGCTATTGATAGCACTTTTCTATGCATTTCAATGAGATTTAATTTTCATATCTGAAACAAATGAATATTTAAAGATATTGTAATTAAACGGTTTAACTTAAACCCATCCATTTGTGTTTTAACATTACTTCTATAGGAATGGAAAGTTTGGGCTAAAACTATCGATAGTTAAAATAAAGGTATGAGTACTATGTATAATGAAGAGTAATATTTCCTCATACTTTAGATTCAAGGATTGAATATAAAACAATATCTCATTATTTTTAGTGAATTTCTTGCAATTAATCTCTATTTCATTTTCTTATATTTCATACCTTTTCTACAATTTTATAGAATATATGAATTGAATGAAATGGAGTCACGTTTTTTCATCATTCAATTGTTCTGAATAAACATCAAAATTATTTGGAAAAACAGTCGAATCTTATGTCTATTATATAAAAATATACGATATTTTATATCATTTGTTGGTTTAATGAGAGCGAACTGAAATCATAAATTGTTCATAAATTGTAGCTCTGGTTATAAACTATAGGCATTAAATGAAAATTTCAATTACTATTACTTCAATCATTTCTATCGATTCATAATTTTCATTAACAGAATTTTTCGGACAATTACTGTCCACTATTTATATCATTTTTGTTGACGTAATGGTAAAACCTAATAACAAATGGATTAAACAAATAGTTTTTGGTTTCGTAACATTTTTTTGGGAATATTTTTTAAAAATATCTGGAATGGAATGACAAAATGCGCTTGTTATTTCTCTTGTATTATTATTTCCAAAATAAGTAAAGTATAGTAAATGTAATACTTTTATGCTTTTATTTTGTCTCTCATTTGGAAAACTACCCAAACTTTGTCTCTCATTAGAAGAATTGGAGTGAAAGCATAACGAAGTCAATTGTGTCGAACACAAATCTCATGCCATCATTACTGTATTATTACGATATTATTATTAAATAAAATCAAACGTCTTTCAAATGATGTATTTTAATGATTTCTACATAATTTTCGTTAAAAATATTAACGGAATTATCCATAAATTCTTTGTTAGAATTTTAAACAAAAGGATTATATGTTTTTTTGTTCACAACTAATGCTTAGTTTTACTGAATATTATTTTCGTTAATTACTTTCTCTGCGTTTTAATCAATAATAATAATTATTGTATTTTTTTGTGAACTTTCATTGCGTTTCACAAAAGAAAAAATTTATTACAATTTGACGCAATTTTTATTATTGTGGGAACAGAAAAGTTAAGATAATAGCCATTAGTTATCGGAAGACATTTTTATATATTTGAGCCAAAGAGAGAGTCAATTATAAAAGTCTTAATTTAAAGGTTTTATTGTTTGAGTCGATGTTTGTTTTGACATAAAATGATGTTTTATTGTTATTATTAATATTATTGAAAGAAATGCGAACAAACATTGAATGGTTGGACTCACGTCAAGTCCTCGTTTGCTTCCAATTATTATCGGATGCAAAGAGAGAGAGAAATCGGACACAAAATTTCAAATTGAATGCTAACAAAGGAAATGAATTGAGAGACGACTGGAAAGCTATAAATCTAAGGCTATAAATTCTAATTTTTAGTTCAACAAAAATACGTCAATAGTCTGTAAAAGAGGGTAAAAGCGGGTAAAAGGTTTTTTCCATGGAAACAATCACTATAAGCCATATTCACAATACATAAGACTAATACTTTTATCTATTTTAAAGTAGAGCTAAAGAATAGATTGAAAATATTGTGAGCAAACTCTCACTGAAAAGTGTCACTTCTATAGCATAACTATTACTATAAATGTTTGAAAAGCTCTGAGAAGAGAAACAGCATAACATAACACAGCATAACATCACTTTAGAGAATATTCTTTTATTATTCTAAACTTCATATCAGTTGGAGTTCACTTCAATACCTTAATAGAAATGATTTAACACTTTTATAATGAGTGCTAATGAATACAACTTTTGAGTCCATCATTTGAATATGAAATACATTAAACTCACACTTAATTATTTGATCTAATGATTGAAAGAATCCCTGAATTTCTGGTGATAAAAGTCTTGAGTTAATAACAATTTTGTTTTGTTTGGATAAAGAATTGATTAAAGGCTGAGTAATCAAAGAAGTATTTGAATTGCACTCCATATCATTATTAAGAGATCCGTCACATCATATCGATATCTAAGCATTGGATAACCTTTGATTCAAACCCAAAGGAAGTGTCATTTGTCTGCTTTCACTTATTTGATTGAATGGAAAGCACTGCAAATAGTATGCATTCATTTAAATGTTTTAATTGAATTTTTCTTAACATTGGAATCAGTTGTCATTTAAGGTCTGCATTTGATTTTATCAAAACTGAAAGCAAACGCTGTTTTTATTCAAAATAATTGAATTATACAGACTTTTAATAATTAAAAAGAAATGCATTACTCCTGGAATTACTGTTGGAATTACTGCTGGAATTACTGCTGGATATTCGGATCATTTCCAACAAATAGCAAAAACAGGTTTCAATTTTTGTTCACATATTTTCAATTTTGATAAAATATATTCCAAAAAAGGATATATTTTCAATTTTTTAAGTTTAGATTATTTTATAATTTTTGTGATTAATTTTAATTATTAAATATAATTTGTTTCAAATTCTATTTAAAAGTATTCATATTATTTTGAAAATTACTTATCATTTTAATGATTATTTTGATTATGAGTTTTGACACATTTTGATCACTATATTTATTATAAGTTATAACTTATAATTAAATTCAAATCATTTCAAGAGTTACAAAGTATAAATAAGTGTATTTGAATTTACCGTTTCCTTTTCCTACTTTTTATGTCCATTTCTCTAAATTATCTATAGTTTAAGTAATTCCTCTAATTTTCATTCCTTTCAAACTTTAAGCTTAGATTCAATTTTATTGTATTTAAACTTTTATTGAATTATTAATTATTATTTTACAAAAAGTAAAATAA
Organism: Galumna obvia; assembly: GCA_034695785.1. Classification (NCBI taxonomy): domain Eukaryota; kingdom Metazoa; phylum Arthropoda; class Arachnida; order Sarcoptiformes; family Galumnidae; genus Galumna; species Galumna obvia. Next base: position 4,642 of record JAQFZM010000359.1, read on the forward strand.
TTTTATAATTCACTATCGGTTATACATAATTGTAATATTAATAATAATTTAAATATAAAGCCCTTTAAACCACTTAAAACTTCCTTAACATTGAAAATAACCAAATATTAATGACAAAATCATATCCTTTTAGTTTTAAATTAAAATAATTTTATTAATGAATACTTGTTTTAATATTAATAATTAAATTCTTTTTAAAAAATGCAAATATTGAACACATTTCTATGTATTCTATGTTATATATAATAAAGATTTAATGGAAATCTGAAAAAACAAGCAAGATTCAACTTATAAGAGGTTTAAACTGGATTTTTCCAACCTTTTACTTTTAAGTATTTGTCTACAGTGTAGTACAGAAACTGTTTCTTTAGAAACATATATGAAAGTTCATTCAATGGTTCATTTGTTTTATATCAATATTTCTTTTTGAAAAAATGTGAGTTTTGTTTGTTTGTTGTTTTAAGAGTTTTGATAAATGAATACAAAAATAATATATTTTTGAATAATTTTGCATTTATTTGATTTTGAAGAAACAATTTTTTTTTAAATTTATTAATAATAATATATTTATCATATTTTGAAAGTAATGTCAAAACGTGAGGACTGAAGCACTGGTTAATAACATTTATAATAAAATGTAATGTCATTCGTTGTCACCCAATAAAAGTAATGCATTTGCGGCTCAAATTTGATATTTAGTTAATTATTGGTTTACTATTGAAACGATTTGAGTTTATTTGCGTTTGAAGTACTCGTTATTTGAAAACTGTTTTATGGATTGACGTCACAGTCATATACCGAAAGGTATTTCAGGTCTGAAACTGCGAACTGATGTTAGAGTCAAAGCAGACACAGAATAGTTAGACTTTCATCTGTTTGGATGTGTTTTGAAAGAGTAGTGTTCGTGTCATCAGTTTGTTAACCATTGCTATCAGATCGAGTCTGAGCTCATAGATAGCACAGAATAAGTTGTAGTGCTATCACTTACATGACTAACGTTTCGCATTTAGTTCCAGCGATCGACAGATGCAGTCTTTTGAAAGAAGACCAGACTAACGAACCGGTCGTCTCTACCAACACTTGTGACCAAACATCTAATATGAAAAGTAAGTGTTTTTGTTTGTTTGACAACTGTCCCAATGTTTGTCCAAATGTTTGCATATATTTGTTTCAACAATTGATTTGTTGTTTAATTACAAAGAGATGGCAGTAATGCCTCTCAAAAAGTGTTGCCATCATTTCATTGAGTAAAACATTTGGGCTCTGACTCTAAATAAACGCTAATTTACCAATACTTGCATTTTGTGTTTGCTTTGAGTCTATGTCTGAACGTATGAACACCATTGAAATATATAGTGCTATCATATGAGGCACAGCATAGTTTGCGAGAATGCCTTTAATTGCTTATCGCTTTAACTATAATAACCTAAACTGAGTTTGAGTTTGAGTCAAATGCATATAAATAAAAGTTTATATCCGAAAATCGAGTGCACACAACTCTGGTCTGACTCTGGTATTGGCACTGGTATTCTGGAAAGTGTTCAAAAGTTAGTGCAGTATTGCAGCGAATCGATCAGTTGAAGCCATTCGGTGCTCTTTAGAGCCATTGAGAGCTCCGAACCCTTCAAAACGAGAACCAATTTATTGAATACATTTTTAGTTAAGTTTTTTGAAAAGTGAAATTCAATGTCTGTGCAAAGTGTGTCTCATGTTATGTAAGTGGTATTCACTGAACACAATACACCGATACAGACTCATCTGAATCAGAACTCTACACAAGTTTTGTGTTCAAAGTTCTCATACATTAAACCGATTGCAAAACTGATATAATGTATGTAAAACCACAACAATTATGTGTTTTTCCAATGCCTTTCAATATTTCCAATACTTTCAGTACTTTCAATACTTACATTCATTCTGTAAAAGCATGTGAACGATCTAACCATTGAACCGAAGGCCATACTCTAGTGACTAGTCTTCCCTTAAATACGGAATTCACTTATTAGTCATTTTATAAATGTTTTTCTTTACTGAAATTTGTATTATAACTGACTGGCAATCACTCAAAATCACTCAACAAATCCCTTCAAATCTCTTTAAATATATTTTGGGCCCATTTTTGGTTATTTTTAATATTGTTGTGTCCTTTGAATTTTCATTAGAGTTTGTGGTCATTTCAAATGTTATCGATTCAGACATTTCTTTGAAAATGTTTTCCAATGATTTGAACCAATAATTGGTTTGATTTCAAGTAATTATTTTAATTTCATTACTATTTTTATATTAAAGTTTTAAAGAATTGATTGAAAGTTATTTACTTAAAGTTTTAGTGATAATTAACTTAAGGTTATTTTAGTCGACAAATAATAAAAATATAATTAATGTGGTTTTAATCGAAGATATTTTTGGATGAATTTTGTTTAAGAAAATCAAAATTCATTGCGATTTCAATGATTTTCATTTAAATGGAGGTTATGTTTGAGAGGAGCTGTTGTTGTGTTTCACTTAATTTTCATGGAATACATGAATAATAAATGAGTCGAAAGGCCTTATAGTAGGGTAAATGTGACGTCTATTTCTCTTATAAAGCAGAGGGTGAGGTTCCTATTAAGGGGATGCCTAACCTTGGAATGCATTTACATTACGCTTATTTATAACTAGAGTTACATCGATTCCAAGGCTTTTAGAAATAATCATTTTTGACATCATTTGATATGCGCTCAATGTTTGTATGAATTATCGCTTTTATTCGAAGAAATATTCTGACATAACTGTTATGAAACTGCACTTTCAAATATTGGGTAACATTATCATCATCGTTATGATCATATCATGCACATATACCACGCATATACCATGCTCATATACTCATATCAAACTTACTTTTTTTCTCACTTCAATATATTTGAATAGATTTATTAAGTTTGCATTTTATGAGAAATGATTAAAATGTGATATAATTCACTTGAATTCTAAGAAAAACAGGTTTTCCTCTCAGACAGACAGACAAACATTAAGTAATAATTAAGAAAATCTTCAATTGTTATCTTTATTTCATTTATTCTGAGAACCTGTTTATATGTTTTGACAAACCATTCATTGAATTCATTTTCTTAAAACTTCCGAAGAAATATGAAATGCAATTCTCTTAGGATTCCGTGACTTTTGGTAATATTTTTTATCATTTTTTGGCTGAAATTTATTCAAATAAAATATTATATTATTTGAAGCACACCTTCAATGGTTCGCATGTTATGCTTTATCGTTAAAAATGATTTTCATTTCATTTCCGTTGAAAACTTTTGATGTTTTCAATGAAATGTTGGCCACTCTTTTCAAATAACTTTTTATTTATTTTTATTAAAATATGTTTTTATTTAAAAAAACTTTTTTGTAAACTAATGCTGTATTTGGAGAAACTTCTGAAGGTTTGAAAGTAATTATAAATTTAATAATTATAGAATTGATGAACAAATCGGTCAATACATTCATTTATAAATTGAGTGTTTAATAAACTCTTTTGCAAACGATTTGTTTCATTAAAGTTAATGAGTGATCGAAGCGATAATATTCTCTCTAATGAGTCATTAGTAATGAGACTTTTATGGCCTGAAGTTTAGTTTCATTACCTCCGAGTAAAAACTGATGCAATTCTTTAGTTATATTTCATTTTATTTTCAATTTTAACACAATTTTTGAATTTTTTTGACTAAAGAATTTAATATTACCAAGGTGGTCTTATTAGTTTTGCAAAACTTTTCCATTAGGGCTTTAATTAAGACATTTATTAACGTTTAATTTATTTCTAATTAATGTTTTAAATTTTATTTAAAATGAGTTAAATTTACTCAATATATCGATTTATATTTTTCTATAAAAGAATGAATTCTAGTGTTCATTCAATACGAGATCACAATTTGGGCTCAATATTTGTTTATAATTACTGAATGCACTGACCAATTAAGTGTATTGACCAAGAACATAAATCAAATAATTATTTTTTTTAATATAATCCTTTTGTGAAATCTAATGTTTTGTTTACAAAAAGTTATCGAAATAATACAAAAACATTAAATAAAATTAAGATATTTTAAAAAAAACTTAAAAAGAATAAAATAATGAGATATAAAAGTTTCACTATTTTCTACATTATTTTTGTGATTATTTTCTAAATTAAAATTAAGGGAAGAATATTATTATGCTTAGATTTCTTTAGTAAGTTATTTTCGTTAATCAAGTTCAATTACAATTGAACCATAAATTCTATCTCTAAATAGTAATTAATTATAAAAATAAATTATATTATATAAGTTTATATTATTGTAAAACGTATTTATATACGTTTTATCTATAGTTAATGTATATAATAACTCTTCTGTTGATATACTCATTTAATGTTACTCTATGTCAATATGTATGAATAGATTGAGTATGCTTGCTTATCTCACATAGTATACGCACTAATTTGGCTAAAAAGATGGCTCAATGATAAGCACTGATTCACATTAAAATGTGTTTGAAATATGTTTTCATTTAATATTCTCCAGAAGTTTTTCAATCAATTGATTTGGTTTTGTAATGAAAATAAGTAATACAATTATTAATTTATTTCTCCTTTAATAGATAATTATTTATTTCTTCATTTTTTTTAATTTGCAAGATCATTTCTCGTTTTTCATATTTCTAAAATTTGTATCTAGTACTTTAATCTTAAGAAAAATTGGGTTAAGTATACAATTGCTGTTAATTTCAAGTTCGGATTTTTTACTTTTTTCATTGTCTTCGATGTCCCATATCTTTACTTTCCTTAATCATGAATATCAAAAGTTTATCAGGGTCTATTCACCTTTTTCCAAATATTTTGTGAATTCAATTCGTTATACACTTTCTTTAGTGAGAAAAGAGGTCACATTATTGTATCCATTTAGCCAAGAACAAATTCTTATAAAGAATATTTTTTTATTCAACATTAATCTCTTGTATTTCTCCGCCTTTTCTCTCGCTATTGTTTCTGATTCTGCTCTGACCAGTAATTGTACTGATAATAATTTAGCCTGACACTAATCTAGCTAATATATTATTAATTCCAATGCTTTAGACCAAAGGTAGAGATTTGAGTCACTTTTTTAATAATAGGATAAGGAATGTTATTATCCGACAAAATATGATATCATCGGACTTTTACTCTCAAATATAAGTCATTTATTACTCGAAAATCTTTGTTTTAAAAATTTAGATATCAATGATGTCCAACAAATTCTATCCGACAAACAATTGTTGATTATTTTTATTAAAATTAATTTTAATGTTTCTATTTTTTCCTTTCACTCTTATAATAAGAGTCTTATTTAATCCATAAAACTTTGAAATCAAGTTTTGTGAAAATTAAATTAAAATTTTATATTAACTTAAATTTTATTCCAACTTTTCAAAGACACCTTTATGATTTCAATATTTTGATTATATAGTACTTAGAGTATATAAGTATTTGGTTGAAATTCCAATAAAAGATGACATTTTTGAAGTACACCTTCAATGATCCGCATATTTTGCTTACCCTTAAAAAATTGTTGTTTAAATTGATTTTAAATTTAATTTTTGTCATATTTTCAGTAAAGTGTTGGCTATTCTCTCATTTTTATGTTTCAATTTTAAGATGAGTTTTATTTTAATTACTTTTCGTGAATCGTATTATATTTAGTTGTTTTACATTTGTTTTGAAATAAAATCTTTCGATAATTTAAGAATTTATTACAAAATTATTTTATTGTGAAAATTGTGTTGTACTGTATTTGCACTGTATTTTAACTGAAAGTCTATTCATTTGTTTAAACACTAAATCACATCCTTTGATAGTATTTTGTGTCAAATTTAATATATTTAGTCATAAAATTCATAATTATATTTATATTTTAAAAGAAATTTTTATTTTAGAGTTTAGTTTATAAATGAATGTATGACTCACTCTTATTTAATACACTCTTATTTAATGAAAGGCAATTTTTTAGCGCTTTTTAAATATCTTATAGTCTTTACTTTAAGTAAAGGCCATTAATAATGAAAAGTTCAGAGTATACTTTAAAGCAGAGATGGACATTTGATTTTTATGTCCTGGAATATATCTGATTAACCATTTAATAGTTATAGGTCTAAATATTGCCATTTATTTGCATTTTAATTCTCAATTAAGGTTTTTATACATTTTCTCATTTAGTAAATTCGTAGAAATTGATTGAAAACACATTTATGTTTAGATATTTTAGTGTTCTCTACAATGAAGTCCAATACTCGACAACCTTTTATACTTTTGATATATTAATTCAAAAAATGTGAACACTTTAGATAAGACACAATTTTTAAGGCAATGTTTTTAAATGATTGCATCAATGAATTTATTGCTCAAAATTTCTTCACTCCAATAAAACCAGAAATTCTTTTTATTTTAGATATTTTGCTCGAATCAATTCATTTAAATCGTTTGAATATTTGAAATAATTTCTTTTAAACAAATGAATTCTATATTATTTTTTCGCCAAAATTGAGTCGAATATCATTAAAACTTTAAGGTTTACTTCAAATTTATAAAATTTATTTTGAATTTAAGTTTTTCTACCAAAAAATGTGATTTTTTTGAAGATCAGGAAAAAGGATTTCTTAAATATATTCTAAAAACTACATAAAATAATAACTTTTTTATCTTTTAATGTCTAACTCAAAGTTCACCAAATTTGGTCATTTTATTTATAAGAATTAGCAAGACCAATTAAAGAGATTCGGTCAACTCATTAAATATTTTATAAATAAGACAACTATATTAGGAGTTAATGGTTTGTTTTTTGCTAATTTCTATATTTGATTGGGAAAATGCTTTTTAAACCTTATTTTGGATTCATTTTCTAATAAATTGTATTTAATGTATTTATTTTGTGAACTTAAGTGAGTGTCGATTACTTTTAATTTGTTTGAAGACGTGTTCGAAATAATATTTGCATTTTTTCTAATTTGATTTCAATTAAAATAATTAGTTTGAAATGACTTTTGTTTATAGATTTCTGTCAAATCCAGAAATCAATTGCAAAAGTATTTGATTTGTTTGTATATTGAAGTATTGAACGCTAGACTTCAATCTTTAGACCGAACCTAATATTCAGAACTGACAATAAGATAAGGTTTGCCTCTAGTATTGCCTAAAGTACTTCTTATACTTTTTAACTATGAATCGATTGATTTATTTTTTTCCGTAAAATACACTAAAATTGAAAACATTTTATTATCGATTAGTTTTGGACCTTCAATTGAACTTTCACCAATTGTAACGGTTTACCAATTTAAGCTATCAACTTTTCTGACATTATATTCTTTAATATAAGTTTATTTTTTCAACTATTAGTTTATATAAATATTATTTTGTGTTTTCGTTGATTTCAATGTTTGAATGACTAAAATTGTCTGAAAACTAAATTTTAGACAAAACCTGCGGCTATAAAATGTCGGAATACAATCATTATTACCTCTGTTTAACAAATCAAATATCGATATTTGAAAGCACTCGGAATCTATAAAAGAGGCGGTAATTGAATTTTAAGTAAATATAACCAATATTTTCACCCATAATATATATAGAATCAAATCTTATTTTTACTCAAATATTTAATATCCGATTGAAGTCATTGTATAAAAATAAATCAAAAAAAAACATTTGTTCTCTCAATAATCGAAATCTTATTTCAATTATAAATATCTATAAAATATTAAATGATATAAAATTTAAATCAAAGAATATTTTAAGAATATTCCAGAACTTTATTTAAATGGCAAACATTGAACTCTCATAAGACTTTTTTCAGAGTCAATTTATTTAAGTAAAAACGTGAAGGAATGTCATTTAGGTTTCAAAGAGACCATGATAATTTTGTATTAAAAATATTTTGAAATAATCGGATTATAAATAATTAATGAGAAAAAGTTAAAACATTTCATATTTGGGAACTATTTTTCCTCTATATATGAAAATTAGTTTTGAGAGTAAATCACTTTTGAATAAACAGTAAAATCGATTTCAGGGAATTCCTTAAAGTAATGATAATTCGTAGCTTTGGTTCTGATCTTTAAAATTGTTTTTAATTTAATGTTTTTCGTAAAAGAGAAATGCTTTCAATAAAACTTTATATAAAATGAAAGTTAAAGAAATGTTTGAGAAATAGTAGTCTTAAACATTAAATCGATTCTTGGATTCCATTATTTATTTCAATCGTTTTTTTGAGTTTTGTATTTTGAAATATTTTTATTTTTTATTATTATTTTCATTTGCAATAAAGACCTAAAAGTGATCGATAAAAGTTGAGTCCATTATTTATAAAACAAATAAAATGCATCGATATTTGAATATTTTTATGACACTATTTTTCTAATTAAAAGTAAAATAATTCAAATTTTATGTTTTCGTTGATTCACTTTTGAGATATAAGTTTTAATGGATTCAATTCGTGGAAAATTAATGAATAATTATGAAAATGAAAGTAATATTTGGTTGAAATCAACTGTAATTAGTATTATAGAGAGAGTACTAAAACATTAGAATATTTCAAATCAATTCTCTCTGAATTGAAATTCTTTATAAATAAATGAATGAAAACTTAATATTAGAAATATATTCAAATTATTCGTTAATATTTTATATTTAATGATAAAATTTCTAAATAAGTTTTTCAGTTCACTATTATTAAGTGAAGGGTATTTTGTGGCCTACATTTCTCTGAACAGAATATTATATGAAATGTGTTTCTCATATCTAAGTATTATATGATTTACATTTTGAAAAATTGCTAAAAACGAATTCAAATCAGTTTTATTCACATTTTCTTTGAATAGATTTGAAAATATGGTTAATGTCTAAACAGAGTCGGTGTTCAGAAATGGTGTTCAGATGAATAGTCTTAAGAGTCTTAATAAACACAATGCAAATATTGTGGCGCTTTCGCACAATTATATATTGATTTGCAATTCTCGCACTCTTAGGCTTAGAATTGGGACACAACGACTGTCTGACTGTTTGTTTGTCGACTAATTTGTTTTTGAAAACCCTTTGATCGGCGCAGTTATCGCATCGTTCATATCGTTTTGTTTTCGCAATGTTAGGGTATCTCAAGAAAGTGGCAAAACTGGAAACGTGCAAAGGAGGAGACACTTCCGTTCACCCACAACAACAACACTCACAAGACTCAGAACAAGATTACCCGAACGCAACCACTGCAACGACGCCGACCACTATCTGTCCCACAATCGCTTCTGCTCTTTGGAGACCCCTTTGGCCGCCAGGTTTTGCACAACTCTTTCCTTAAACTCATTACTCAATTGCACTGATGCATAGGTTGGCACCCGAGAGGCTCAACCAAAACGTATCGCTCAAACATTAACTTTCCATTAATCAAAATGTCTGATTCTGGAGGAGGCGCTCACTCCCAACCAAATACCAGTGAGTCTGCCGTCGATTATTTCATGAGTGAAGAATCCGAACAAATGGAGGTATACTTTAATAGCAATTACTTATATTCTTATATTTGTTTGAATTACATGTTTTGCAGGATTGGTTAGACGATCACCCAGCATTTGTTCAAGACTATTTTGTGCGGAAAGCTTCTCGTTCTCTAATCGATAGCTGGTTGATAGCGCACTCCGCCTCTTCCAGTGCCGGTCAGTTTCCAAAGCATTCTCTCTGAGTCGCATAAAAGCTTATAATCTGTGCGTTTGTCGTCTCTTCTCTTCACTTAATGAATGTGTTTTTTGTTTCTACAATTCATTAAATCGTTATTTACATCTATTATTGCATTCTTTGCCTCTTTTCTATAGTTTTCTCATAATTTCATTCTTCGCTGCATTTCTTTATCTCATTGTCTTTATTTAAGTCCTAATGAGAAGACATTTTCTATACTTTTTTCTGAAATGTGCGAAACTTTTGGCCATTTGTCTCCAAATTGTTTGTACTCATAGTTGTGCCCATTATTCCTACTTATAGTCGCGACTATAATTCAACCATTTTAGGTGCTGCCGGCGGTTCCACTTCTTGTTCCAATGTTGACAATTCGGGCTCTACCACTCCGGTCAGAAAGATATCAGCGCATGAGTTCGAACGAAGCGGTTGTTTTTTGCGGCCGATGGTATCGACTACTGTCGACGGAACGCCTACTTTCTTACCACTTCCAGAAACTGAAAAAAGTTTGACTGAAAATATGATTAAAACACCACAAATGACTCGACAAGAATTAGAATCACTAAATGAAAAAGAATTGATATTTGAGCTTGTTAAAGATATTTGTAATGACCTCGATGTCAGATCCCTTTGTCATAAGATTCTGAAGAACGTCAGTATTCTAACAAACGCCGACCGATGCAGTCTTTTCCTGGTATTTATATTTTATATTTTAAATGCATTTATTAATAATTAAATTATTATTTCAGGTAAAGGGAGAGATAAATGATCCGAATCGGTGAGTTCTTTACCATTTCTTTCATATTTTTCCCTTTAATCTAATTTTAATTTTATTTCATTAAAAAAACTTTTAATAAATTAAGTTTTGAAAGCAATTTAAAATCAAATTATATATAAATTTATTAATAATTTATTTTAAAAGTATTTCTCTTAAACTTTGAGGTAAAATATATATTAATTGGCAAAAGCCGTTCCAAATCGTCTGTATTTTATAGTTTAGAATTTAATAGTTTATAAAGAATGAAAGCGATAAACAATTTTATTCCCAATCACAAATGTTATTCACAATTTTGACCAAGATGCAATTCATAATTAGAATTTTTCACAATTTTTTTAAAAGTATAAAATCTTTAAATATTTCAAAGTAAGTCTAAATGTCAGCGTTTCCACAATATTATTAATTTTCTTTATTTAACTTTATTTAACTATAAAAATAAAGTATACTCTGTCTGTTATGAAAGGGCAGATTGGAATATGTTCATAACCAGGGAATGTCAGAAGGCGGAGTTAGGCCACTGCTTACCCCTTGACTTTACCTGAATGGGTTACTCTGCCTTTCCCTAAATATGCTATTGAAACCAATATCCATAGCAACTGACATTCCCTGTTCATAACACACAATGTTCATAATAGACAAAAGTGACAATTTATGTTTATTTTATTATTAATTTTTAAAATATGCGCTAAAAATATTAACAAATAAAAATTATAGCTATAAAAAACATTGAATTTTTAGAACCTATTAAATGATATTAAATTTATTTTTATATTATTGATATTCATTTGTTACTTCCTTTGCATTATAATAGAGACCATGATATAACGTATAGGAAAGGTGAAATATATCAAAAACTATTAAATGGTATTGTTTTTAAAAAGAATTTTGTAATTTTAGATGAAAATAATAGGGACTAATTTATAAGCACTTCATGGATACACTTCTCTACCAAATAGTTATTATTCCAAAAAGTTTGAAAAATTGATTCCCACTCTCGATAAACTCCCTGTCATATTTTCCGGTCCTTTCCCGCTCCCTAAGTTGTAATCCCATCCCTTTCCGTCCCGAACATTATTAAATCAATCCTTTCTCAATAATTTGTTATTTAATATCACAATTAAATACATTTATTTATTAAATAGTTTTTGATTTTAGACGAGTAGTTAGTAATGTAATGAATGGCACTATTTTTATATAAAAGTTTATTTTTATTTTACATTCTATTAATGCTTTGAAATATTTTAAGCAAATATGAGACGATATTCATATGACTTAATGGTCATATGAATCCCTTGACATTCTCTATATAAAATAGGTTCTCTTCGGCATTCCCTACTCGCTCCCAAGTTAATATTTTATACTCCCTTTCCTGTCCCGTTCTCTGTCTGGATCGGAAGTACCGTTTTTGAGACTAGTTATAATAATTATTATAAAGAGAAAAATAGACAAGTTCTTTATTATTAAAATAATTGCTAAGACCATTTCTCAATGGGACAGGAGGTCCTGTCAGATGTGAGTCCGACATTTTTATGTGTAAGTTCGATTCCGATTCCGGTCCGATTTCATTCTCTACTTTTTATAGTATACTATAAAACCTTATAATGAAAAGAATATAAAAAACTTAGTGTCGAATAACAATTATGTTAACACATTTGACAGATAATGTCTTTAGTCTTTTGTTAGTATTTTACCTAAAAATCATTTAAAATAATGAGTTCTCATATATTCAGTATCTATAATATAAGAGACGGTTTCCACTTATTTTAAGTTATAATAATTATAACATTTTCTAAACGAGAATTCAATCGAAAAATTGTTAGAATACTTTTCTCTAAACACAATATTTAAATTGTTTTCCTTTAAAAGAAAGCACATTAAAGTGCTTGAGCAAGCATATTTTATTATGTTTATGTTTATTAACTCTTTTGAGCCTAAAGTTTAGACTAATGTAAGCAATCATTTATTTTAAATGTTTTACACAAAAAGCCTTTAATTTTTACTTTTGACTCTAAAATTCTTAAGAGATGTCAATATATTTCTCATTAACATAATATCACTTTTAATGCACTTAATAGTGTTGATTGGAGGAGAAATGTACATTACCTTGCTTATAATATTGAACACTTTGTATAAAGATTTAACCAAATAATTGATGTATTGTTTATTTGGTTATAAAAGAATAACATAAAGACTTTTGGTTTGAAACTACATTTGACGTCATTTTACGATTAATACAAATAAATTTGAAATAAATTGTTGCGAATACGGAATGCATTTAAACAAAAGTTTACTAATTATTAAAAGCAAAGCAATTGCTTTCCTTTTGATTATTATTTTAGTAAATAATATATAAATTCGATTCAATTGAATAGTTGTAATGAAGTCAATATAAAACTTGAAGTCTATTTGCTTTTTATAGTATCATAAATCTAATTAATTAATTGAATGTGCGTTTAGAATGATCTAGGTGGTCTAGGTTTAGTTTTTTATTGGTTTTATTGATGAATAAAATATAATAACATTTGAAACTAAATTAATAGGTGTCTAATAAGTCAATTGTTTGACGTTTCGTGTCAGTCAACTATTGAACAAATGGAACAAAAAGAGGAAATAATGATACCCTGGGGTACAGGAATAGTGGGTTATGTGGCCCAAAGTGGTGAATCTGTCAACATTCCCGACTGTTATCAGGTTTGTTATCTTTCAAAACTGATTTTATTGTCTAATTAATTATTGACTCGTTTTGTGACAATATTTGAATCCATTTTTTACTAAAGGCATTGATTTAGGCTTAAAATGGCTTAAATAAGAAATTCTGTTTTTGTCTGTTTTTGTCTGTTCTCTTCTGTTCTCTTCTTGTAAGAAGTCTTTTAAGCAAACAGACTGTAAATCCATTTATAATGATATAGTGTTCACTCGAAGCGAATACTTACACTTATTCTCAATATGTTATCACTGAAGAAGAATAATATCTTTTGTGATACATTCCAAAGAAAATGACTTAAATTTGTCTGACATTAACTGTAATTTATTTTCTATTTATTCGATTCTATTATAATTCGATTCCGACTCACGAATCAGTCAATCATTTCTTAATTCATGAGAGTTTGAGACATCACTTATAGGCATCACTTTTGATAAATCGTTTAACTTTTTAAGAAAAAAAAAAACATTATTTCAATGTATTTCTTCTAAAAAAGGCATGAATTTTGACTCAATTATTATTGAATAGGACTCTCGCTTTAGTGATACGGTTGACCAAAAAACTGGATATACGACAAGGAATATGTTATGTAATCCAATTTTCGATATTTACGGTCAAGTGATGGGCGTCGCACAAGTTATCAATAAAAAGGGAACTCCAACTTTCACTGAAAAGGATGAAAAAGTCTTCTCACAGTATTTGCAATTTTGTGGAATTGGATTAAGAAATGCACAGCTCTATGAAAGGTCACAATTGGAAAATAAGCGCAATCAGGTTCTTCTAGATTTGGCGCGAATGGTCTTTGAAAAACAATCAAACATAGAAAATATCATTTATAGAATCTTGGTCCATATTCAATCTTTATTGCAGTGCTCGCGGTATGACTTATTTATCAATAAAAGGATTATTGAATAATTATTGATAAATAAATAGGTGTCAGGTCTTATTATTAGCCGATAGTTCTAATGATACGGATTTTATTCTGGAAGACGACGTCAAAACATCTATCACTTCATCCGAGGAATCAAAAATAGATAATTCATTAAATACTAATTCATTCAGAAGTTTTTCCAGAGTTTTTGATTTGGAGGCCGAAGACTTAAACACTAATAGCGATAATGAGAACAGACTCAGTCCTTTTGAGGGCAGATTTCCCATAAATATCGGAATCACCGGATATGTGGCCACAACCGGCGAAACTCTTAACATTCCCGACGCTTATGAAGACTCACGTTTTGATCCATCAGTCGATGAGGATAACCCCAAAGGATTTAGACATAGAAGTATCCTTTGTATGCCTATACGTAACGCCGATCGCAAAATAATAGGAGTCAGTCAACTCATTAATAAATTGAACGAAAGGCCTTTCAATAAAAACGATGAAAACTTATTTGAGGTAAAGATTCAAATTTCACTCAATATTATCGCTTAAACGCATTGCTTTCCATTTAATTTCTATATTTACTATTTTTTTGTGAATTTCATTTTGCAAATGAGCTCTAAATGATGTGAAGCTCTTCTCTTGAGTTTATGAGAAAATCTATATTTTATTCATTTAGACTTTAAGTGAATATTAATTTCAATTTTAATTTAATGAAAATATAATAAATATTATTAATAATAGAAGTTTTATTATTAGAAATTAATTACTTTTAATTAAATTCGATGTTTCCGTAAAAATTAAAATAATATTATCATTAATAATAACTCATTTGTGGGAATGATTTATCTTTAAATAAAATGAAAAAGCAACATGCCACTCTTATGATTAGCTATTTACTGTAAAAGGGGTAATAAAGTTAATTTGTACTAAAAAAGAGAAATATTGCAATATTTTTGTGGGTCTTTACAAAAGATTGATAAACAATCGATATATCGATTTTTGAGGTTTCTTTTGGTCTCTTTTGTTAGGCTTTTGCCATATTCTCAGGAATGGGAATCGCAAACACACAGATGTATGAGAAAGCAATCAAAGCGATGGCCAAACAGCGCGTAACCCTCGAAGTGCTTTCCTATCACGCATCAGCTCAAGAAGAAGAAGCCCAAAAAGTCGCTGTAAGTCTCTTTACAAATAAATTAAATTATACTTCCATTTATAATAGACTCAAATTTATTCCCGTTTGAGAAGAATCTCCGCCTCTTATTCTACTTTTTTTTGTAAAACTTTTTCCATTTATTTCTTTTGTCAATAAATTTTTTATATTTAGTTAATAACATGTATTCAATTTTTTTGGTTTATATGCAAATCCTATTCAACTTTTCAATAAATATTGGAATTTGCAATTCGCAGAACAGAATAGCACAGAATAGCAGTTTATAAGAATAGCTTAGAATAGTATCAGAGATTTTAATTTAATGTCAGAGAAATTAAATTATTCTTATATTGATTTCTAAGCGAATGATTATTCCGTCGACGACTGCACTACACTTAACGAGTTTGAGATTCAATGATTTCAGTCTCGATGAGGATATGATGATTAAGGCCTGTATTCGTATGTTTCTCGACCTCGACTTAATTGAAAGATTTCAAATCGATTATAAGGTGAGAAACTGTCTCTCCATTTGTCACCAATTCTTTCTCTCATTTAATTTATTCTAAACCATTGGTCACAATATCAGGTTCTCTGCAAATGGATTTTGAGCGTCAAAAAGAACTATCGACCGGTTCTCTACCATAATTGGAGGCATGCCTTCAATGTGGCCCAAATGATGTTCGCTATTCTTGTGGTAAATATAATTTGATTGACTATTGATTTCATTCGATTATGATTTATAAAATGATTGGACTGTGATTTCATTGCAGAATACTCAGTACTGTCGGGTTTTGGGGGAATTGGAGACATTGGCTCTGATAGTGGCCTGTCTTTGCCATGATTTGGATCACAGGGGAACCAATAATTCATTTCAAATAAAGTAAAATCATTTCATTACTCTTTTCTTAATTTGGGTCGAAATTTGAGTCCAATTAATTACTAATATTTTCAGGTCGTGTTCACCATTGGCTCAATTATACTCTACGAGTACTTTAGAACACCACCACTTCGATCAGTCACTTATGATTCTGAGCAGTCAAGTAATTAATTGATTCTATTTTTTACTTTCATTTCAACCATTTCTCAATTCTTACAATTTATAGGGAAATCAGATTCTGAGTAATCTTTCACCGGATGAATACCGAAAGGTTGTCCACGTCTTAGAAGAGGCCATTTTGGCCACAGATTTAGCCGTTTATTTCCGAAAAAGAGGCCATTTTTTTCGTTTAATAGAATCTGAAGAATATGATTGGACGGGTAATGAAGAGCATCGGTCACTCTTACGATGTCTTCTCATGACTTGTTGTGATATCGGAGCAATAACTAAACCTTGGTTAGTTTACTATACTTTCAAATATTATTTATATTCTTTGAACGCTTTATATCTCATATCCTTTTATAAGTCTTTTGAGTCCTTATGAGATGTTTTTCTCTGCCATAAAATGAAGTCTTATTTATGATGGAAGCCTTCCATTTACTTCCGCTCAAATTATGTGTCGATATATAGCCTTTCATTTCAGTGGAACTAATGTTAGCCTTTCCTTTCCCTTATGGGAAAGGATTCCATTACTAAACTTTGATCGTTACATAAAATGACTCGTTTTTTGTTTATTTTTACACAAAATGATTGAAATTATTATAAAAAATAATTCTTTGCCATTCATTTGACCCTAACTTTTGGCGAATTTTACTTTTGTTTTTGTTTTGTATAATTGGGGCTCAACTCAACTCCACTCCACTCCTTCTCGACTTTTGATAAATTATTTTATAAAATAAATGATTTCCTAAAATCATTTATTTTGAGTCAATTCATTAAACCTTCAAATTTATTGAATTCAATTCTAAATGAAATTTATTTGAACAAGCTAAAATTTGCATAATTTTGATTTCAGCATATAATGTCAAAGTTTGTATGGTAACATAAAAGTTATATAGGTTATAACTTATAGGTTTTCTAAATTACTTATGGAATTCACAACAAAGAGAGAAAATTTAGATTTACTAGATCATGTTCACTATTAAAAGGAATGCTTACAATTCAATGAATTCCAGTAGAGTTAGAGTTGAACTGATATTATGTTCAAAATAAAGAGATTAGCGTTCAATGAATACTTTAAAGTAACTACTTTTGGCACAATTCAAAGCGATTACATAATAATATTATGTTTTTTTTTTAATATTTCTCCGCCTTTTATCTCAAAGAATTTGAATGAAAAAAATTATTTATTATTATATTTATTAACAAAAATTTATTCTTTTATTCTTCATTTTTTACTTAATTTTTGTTTTTAAAAACCTATTTAAAGGGAAATTCAAAGAGTTGTCGCAGAATTGGTAGCGTCTGAATTTTTCCAGCAAGGTGATATTGAGAAAAAACAGCTCAATATTGAGCCAATTGTAAGTTTTAATTAATTTATAAATATTTATAAATATTCTTATTCTTTGTCTTATTATGATTTGATGTTTTGTAGGATATGATGAATCGGGACAAAAGGGATGAATTACCTAAAATGCAGGTCTCGTTTATAAATGCCATTTGTTTACCCGTTTACGACTCATTCGCCAAATTATGTCCGACACATTTAAGGCCCCTTTTGGAGGGTCTGTTGTCCAATCGAGAGGCGTGGCAAATGCTCTCGGATCAGCCCTATTTTCAACAACGACCTGATATTTAATTGAATATTTTAGTCTCATTTCATATTTATTTCATTTTTAAAAACAAATTTTACACAAATATTGTAAAAGATTTCAATCCATTTAATGGTTTTAATTTTATTTATTATTTAAAGTTTATTTTGTTATTTAAAAACATTTCTACACTTATTATCATAATTTCCAAGAATCAAATGTTAAATAATTGAATAACTTTTAAAATAAATTTATTGAATAATTTTAGTCTTTTAATTGTAAAATGAATTAATTGAGATAATAATCAACACTTCTCTCAAAATGTGGTATTGAATGGGAATCGTCTTTAAATACCTCTTTTCAGACGTATGTCTGAAAAATGATGCGATTAAACAACTAATCGACAAACTTTTAAAAGCTTTTCCTGAAGTAAAGAAATTTTAAGGAAATCCATTTTTATGCCGACAGACATAAGGCTTATTATGTGTATGTCTTCAATACACAAAACCTCCACATTTTCCTTACAAATAGTATGAAATTTTTAGTTCCGAAAAATATTTTTTAACTCTCGAAGTGGTTTAACAAAAATATTTAAAAAATTACATTTAAATGTTTTTATACCCTTAAAAAGTATTATTAATATATTAATCATAAATTGTTATACATTTACTAATAATTTCAATAATAATAGAAACACTTAAACCCTTCAAACTTTTAATTACTCAGACTTTTGTCGAAAACCCAAAAGATTTGGAAATAACTTTTTGAAAATGAATGGATATATAATAATATCAGTTTAGAAAATATAACATAAATCGCAAAAAAAAATTTTGTCATATTTTCTGTTTTTGTGAAGATTTTAATTTATAATTTTAAGGCAATATATAAATATTGACCAAGATTATGTTTGTTTATGATTTATCTTTGGTTATTAATTGAAAATTTGTTTCGTTTCGCAAATTAAATATTTTTTCCCATTAATTCCAATAAAATTTCATTTTTCTTAGTTCTCTCTTATATTTCTAAAATTATCAAGGTTAATTTAATTTTGTTTTCCGATGATTTCAAAATTGAGGATCTAAGTATTAGCTTGTTAATTTTAAGATTTTAAAAATTTAGTTTTATTTCAATTTAATTAACGTAAATTTAATTATAAAATTGTCTTAAGTAGAAAGTGAACTAGGTTAGTATCAGTTTAGACAATTTATTCGATATATTTATTCGATTAAAGTTTTTGAAAATTATGTAAATGTATGTAAATCTCGTTTTCTTACATCGATTTGTGTTATACCGGAAAGAAGTCTTTCAACGTTTGCCATATTTTCATTAGACCTGATGTGACGTAAGACTAAAGTAAAGAATAAGTGACGGCCCCTCTCTCTCTGTCTTTATCTATGGTTGTGCTCAACAGTAGAGATGCCACCGAATGAGTGAAGACATGCGCTCTTATTTGTTACATTTATTTGACATTTCCTTCAAAGACTATTAATTATGTTGGATATGGAGTCGGGGGCCAACACTGGCCTTATATTATGCATAATAGTGTCAAATGTAGTGAAATAGCTCTTAGTCTCAGTTAGGGTCTACTCGACAGACATATTGATTGTATGTTTAAAAAGGAGCTAAAGATCATATTCTGTGCTTATTCTGTGCGATATTATGTGCGATGGCTTATGTGTTGCCAATAAACTGAAAGCTTAGTTCACAAATTGAATGAATGTATGCTCTCATCATTTCTATTGGTTTTATGTTTCGATGCAAATCGAGTTCGCTTTAAGTGTTTCCAACAATTAATAACTGTTTCCCATCTGTTCTCAGGTCTACCGAAGAAACTCCTTTTCAAATATGAATCAAAAATAAATAAATTCGACTCCAAATGAAAACAATTCTCATTTCAAAATAGTTTCCATTAAATGCTTTTCCAATTCATATAATATTTATGAACTCTTATTAATAATAACTGGAATATAATTTATTGATTTTAGGACAACAATAGGTAATTATACTATTATTCTAATCATTTTATTTGCATATATTTATTGATTTTATGTTAACATAAGTCGTTTGATAAGACCTAAAATTTATTTGTTATTTAAACGATGTTTAAATTAAATCAATAGAATTCATATTAAAATATATATGAGATAATCATTTGTTTATTCATAGTTTTTCTTTAATAACTATTAATTTAAACAAAATTCAATTTCAGTATTTCTTTTGAGATAATTTTCAAAACTTAAGTCATCATTATTTCCATAAAACTAGAAATGAAAATATATTATTATTTATTGCTTTTAAAATAATTTAATCAATACTTTCCTTTGATTTCCATTAATGTTAAGAATTTTTTTAATAATAAATAATATTAAAATATTTGAAATATTGTTTATCTCTTTATTTTGATAAAACATTTACTAAATTACAATACCATTATTTTTAGTACAAAATTTATTATCAAGATCACTATTAGTAATAAATAGAAGGAATAGACCTTAAAATATATTTTAAAATATAAGAACAACAAAAATGTGATTTTATTTTAAGTCCATTTCTTTTTGGTAATCAAATCTATTTTTGAAACATTTGTTGAAATATTATTGATTTAACAACAATTTTGTTCATTTTTTGTCAAAACTATTTATTGTTTGAATTACTACAGTAGACAATCGACTTTGTAAACTTTTACTTAAGTAAACTAACGATTTTTGTTAAGCAAACTTTAACCATAACACAAAATAGCAAAACTGTATATAAAATTGAATCAATTTAGTTAACATCAGTTTTGTTAAGCTATGTTTTTTGTAAAGTTATATAGTTTAACGTCAAAAAAAATTATTATTTAATTTTAAAGAATAAGTTATAAATTATAACTATGGATAGGAACATTTAAAATGCGCGCTTAAACATATGAACAAGTAAAGATTTCAACTATAAATTATGTGGAAAATTAAAATTCCATTCCTATAAAAACTATTTAATGAAAGAATGAATATTTTATTTACTTTTCCAGACATTATTGATAGTCATAAAATGCTAAAAATATAGAACCTATAGAACTATTAAAGTTTATTAGATTAATTTTTAACCTTTTTAAAGACATTATTGATAGTCATATTGGTCAGTATATTTCAATATTATAGAGATTATATCCTGATATAGCGTATAAGTAAGGTGAAAGATTCATTTTATATATGTTTAATAAGGGGGTCATTTTTTATTGAACTAGATAATGTTATTTAGGAATAATGATAAAAGGTACTTTTTTAGGTACTTTTATCCGATTGCAAATTATAAATAAAGAAAATAATGAGATATAAATTATGTCACATAAGAAATTAAAATATTAATTTAGGAAATGAAAGTAAAATAGGTAAAATCATCAAAATAAATTTTTTCTTAAGAAATTGATTTTGAAGAAAAAAATTTAAATCAGTTATTTGTACCAAAAAATTAAAAATATTTAGTAATTTACTACATTATATGTCATAAAGACATTAATAATTCTTTAATTGCTTTATAATAACAAATAATAACAAAATAACTAATTATTTAACAAAATTTAATTGAAAACATTATATATAGTAAATAAAATTTTACTATTCAAGTTTGTTATCTAATCGATATAGTTAACTAATTTGTCAACACCAAGATACTTTACAAAATCGATTATCTACTGTATCTCTTATTTCACAGCTTTTTTGTTATAATTTTAAATAAAGTTTTTGTTATAATTAAAGGATGATTTCTTTTGTTCCTTTTATGTATCAATTGAACTAGGCTCAAATTTTGTTTTGTTTTTAAAGCCTTTAAATAAAAACATTGTTTTATCTAAAAACACATTTTTCCTGAAAGCAATTTCCAAATACTTTTACTATAAATTTTTATATTAATTTTATGTCGAAATGGGTTTTCAAAACTAATACTAAATATAAAAGAATCGGAAATCAAATGAAAATCACTTTTTATGTCAATTGTTGTCATTCCTCTTGAATTCATATTTAGCCATATTTTAGATTATATTTGAATCAATAAAATTTTCATTAAATTCATTTCAATTATTTTATTACAAAATTGGTTTCAGTTAAAGTTTTAATTAAAAATTCTTAAAAAGTGATCGATATTTTTCATTGAAAAGTGAATTATAGTTCAATTCTTTGCTTATATGGAAGTTATATAATATATTATATTATAAACTATTAAATATTAAAACGCTAATAGTTTTTGAATAATCTATTGAATATGTTTCGAAAAAAATAAAATTCAGAATAAATTCTTCGAATTGAAAGCAAATTGAAAACCTTTTTAAAAGTGTTTTCGTTAATTAGAGTTCAAAAAGACTTAAAACTCAGACCAAAAGTCAATTTACAGTTAATGATAAAATTTACAATATCTAAAGTCTACCTCAATATTTTCACTTAAATGAATTAAAGGTTTGAGTAGTTTTAAATAATGATCACATATTGACATTCTATTCATGTAAACTTATATTAATTTGTTACCCGAAGTATAGATTAGGACTTCGGTAACAATTGATTTGAATAAAAAACACAAATTTAGACAAAAAAACTGTTTATTTTTCAATTTAAAAAATTGTTACCGAAGTCCTAATCTATACTTGGGGTAATTAGGATAAGATTGTAGCGCAATCGGTAGGATTTTTTGAAGGTTTGAAGTTTTGTTTGTCTTTTGTTTGTTTGTTTCGATCCCCAGTGCGTAACACTACTCGTATAATACGATAAGCATATGATTGGATCAAATTTATTTAGTTTTAAAATATGAAAAATATTTCAAAGGTTCACATTTTTGTTTCCATATTTAAAATCATTAAAATCATTATTAATCATAAAACTTATTAGTTTACCTTTTTATGTGTATTATATCCAGAGCTCAAGAAATTTCTCAATTTTTTATTTATTTTCAAACTTAAAACTCATTTATATTGTATTTTTCTTAAACTTTAAAAATTATTAAGAGCAGGGATGGCGAAAGGATCGAGTCCTAAAGTGGGTATTTTGACCAAAATATCCCCTAGATCAAAAAATCCCAACAGATCTAATGTCTGTCCATAGGCGCTAATGTTAAGGGTTCCAAACTTCTAAGGGGTATTTTGCCAATTTTGGCCTCGTAGGGGGTATTCTGGAATTCACCCCCTATTCGCCATCCCTGATTAAGAGTCTATAAGTGACTCTTAACGGACACTTCACAGAATACTCTAGTACTTTTCTAAATTAACTAGTATAAATATATTATTCATTATTTGAATTAAACAAAATCATTATTAATAGTATCAGGGCTAAAATATAATTAATAATAATTTCTGTTTGATATTTGTTTCATAAAAACCCCGAATTCGACCACAAAATAACATAAAATTAGTTCTCAATAATTATATGAATTTTCTTTGAATTAGTGTTTAATTTATTGTTGTTTTTCGATAAGAATTTTGTCTTATGGATGTCCGGAAAATCTTTTAATTGCAATAAATAATTATTATATTTTAATGATTAACTGTCGTTATAAATAATATATTAATTATAATAAATTAATATAAAAACATTTTAATGATATCATTAAAATTTAGTTTATATTAAATAAATATTAATATTTGTTAAAATGAAGACTTAATTCAATATTAATTGAATAATTAGATTTCAATTTGAAAAAAATTAATCTAGCAAAATTTAAGGGACATTTTGGTCATCTTTTCATATTTAAGTTCATATTTAAGTACATCAATATTTTGAATAACTTTTTTGTTCATTAAATATTAATCATGGTAAAATTATGTGCAATCGAAGTAGGATGAAACTTGATAAGTGTATCATGGTAATATAATGTTAATGTTATGTTAATAACTTGAAATACTTAATAATAATTTTTTATTGATTAGAAATTGTTGTGATTTTAATACATTTTTTGTTTATTTTGTGTTAAATTTAAAGTTTTGAAATCAATTTTATTAATAAAATTTTATATAAATTTAATATTTTAGAGATATGTTATGGGATGACATCGATGAGTGTTGAGCGCAATCGTCTACACAATTGAAAACGAGACTAATTTAATATTCATTTTATCGAAGAGAAACTCTCAACCATTTCGAGGAAATACTTGAGTTCTCTGGACAGCACTGATTGCTTTCATTAGACATTTGACGTCAATTATGTCAATAAAAATAGTTTCACAACTGATTCGGTTTCTCTTCGATTATCAAACTTTTTGTCGCTATATTTTAGTGCAAATATTTTACTTTAGTTTAATATTTGAGATATTATTTATATTTACGATTACTTTTTCGTCTGAAGTTTCTTCAAAATTGATTTCAGTCGAAGACAAACTCATAGAGAATACAAAACATACACAGAATGAGGTAAAGCATAATCTTTTTCATTTTATTCTTATTTTTTGTTATCAGTTTGAA
This sequence comes from Galumna obvia, assembly GCA_034695785.1. NCBI lineage: Eukaryota > Metazoa > Arthropoda > Arachnida > Sarcoptiformes > Galumnidae > Galumna > Galumna obvia. The sequence goes on from JAQFZM010000359.1 coordinate 28,915, forward strand.
ACCATGTTTACATAATTATTATTTTTTGAATAAAATTTAAAATTATTATAATTATGTCGTAATTTTAATAACAAAATTTGAATTTAGATTTTTTAGTCTTCTTTCGCTTCGAAATCATTTTTAAACATTCAATGAAACGATAAAAATAAACGTCTATATAAAAGTAATATTTAAAATAATATATAAATTTAGTTATTTATTACTAATAAATTAGTAAATCTATAAATAATGACAAGAAATGTGTGAATCATTAGTTGAAAAAACAAAATACCGTATTCTCTAACTTTAGGCGCCATGGCGCCTAATGTCAGTTCCTTAGAGAGGGTGGTGTACTACCTAGGTAACACGACACCCAGTTTTGACTGAAATAACTAGTCAAATGCCTAAAAAGTTTAATCAAAACTGTAGTAATGCTTCAAATGAAATGAAATAAAATTTCAATGATTTAAATATATTATCATTTAGACAGTCATTGAATTGATAAATAAATGTATTCATTGCTATAAATATGAGATATCACGACATGGCAGGTTATATCAGTCTCTAAGAGGGAATGGCGTACTATCTAGGTAACATACCATGCTATTTTGAAGTCTACCCGAGTCTGGGATCTGTGACATAAGGCGCCTAAAGTTAGAGAATACGGTAATAGGAAATATATTAAAACTTTTGAGAAAAATTAAATTTAGTTTTTCTCAAAATAGACAATAAAATACAGATTTTTATGTTTCATTTATTTTGCTTTAATTTCGAAATGTTTTCTAAGAAAATCATTTTTATAAATAATTCAATTAATATAATGAATAAAAATTTAAATGAAATGTCTTTTCTTTATATTATATGATTTAAAACTGTATTTTTACTAATTTTTAGTTTAACTCAACTATATTTTCAACAAAATAACAGAAATTATACTCAATTAGATCTTAAAGTGATTTTAATGATTTAATTAGATTTAGAAATAATAATATTTAGCAGAAATGGAGTACTACTATTATATGTTCTAGATTATTTTGCATAATTTCAAGAATTTTTAATTTCAAATGTCATTACTTTTCTCTAAAATTATGTATTTATCCGAAAGTGAAGAGAATATTAAACTAATTATTGTCTGACATTGAGTTAAATATTTGTTCTTTGAATGAAATTTACATTTCGTTCTAAAATTTAGTTTAATTTATTTCTATTTATTTAAAAATCTTAGGAAATACTTCAAGCAATTCATCGAATAAGTAAAGGGAAAGAATGTTCTGAACATAAAAATAAAATCGTTTTAAATGAAGATATATTATTGCGGGTCACTCAGGACACTATCACTTTTTTGACTCAACCCTTGACAAACAATAGTCAGTTTGAGAGTACGTGGAAAGGCATCGAATTTCTGTCCAGAATTTTATCCAAATACGATCCGAATGGAGACAACTATAAAATGCTTAAGAGTTCTCTCAAAGAATTGATTCAAATGGACGCTAATATTTATCGTTTGCGAATAGCCTGGATTAAAAACAAGGCTCCGGACACTAATATAATTTCAATTCATTACTTTGAAATCGATTCTAAAAACTTAGAAATCATTGAAGACATAAACAAATTATTGATTTTAGACACCTTTTGGATTCCTAAGAGTTTTATAAAGCCTCTGATCGATGGAGAGAATGCCAATAGTGTTGGCTCTGAGTGGTCGAGTCTTTACTATGACTGTGATCTCAAACTTTGGTTTATTTCTTATACTGCCTTAATATTAAAGATTAATCAAGAAATGAATGTCGCCTCTGATCAAGAGAATTCTGTTCGAGGCATTATAAGCGCTGACATCGATATCACTGCAACTGATATAAATCAGTGCGAATCTAAATTTTTTGACCAAAACTATGAGACATCTGTTCTCCGGCTTTCGGGAACTCATAAATGTCACGCAGAGAGTAGTCAAGTGAGACTCTAATTCTTTTATTTCATCTCATTTTAATTAACAAAAACTATTAGTTGTGAGCACTCAAACATATTTTACCGTTTCTTTAAATGGCAAACAATTTAAATGCGTTGAGTTTTTGGACAAAACGTAAAAATGAGAACAAATGAATCCTTTCTTTGAATTCATTGCTTTTGTTATTCTTTTCATTTCTATTCTTTGATTCTTATTTTAGTTTATGTTTAGAATAATTAAAGTCAAATATTTTTCACAACATTTACGAAATAAAGTATAGTATCTATACTATAGTAAATGAGTTACTTTTATTTGGACCAAATTCTTTAGACAAGATTAAATTCTAACTTTTGAGGCGCAAAATTAGCAATTTGTCCTGATTTGTTCAGGTACAGTTATTTATTGGCAAATGAAAATAGTTTTTCCAAATCAATGTTCACTCATTACTATTTCGAAGTGACATTTGATTCAATACAAAGCCTTTTAACGAAAAGAATTTTAAGAGTCTGTCGTAAATATCTTATCAAAAGAATAACGAATCATTTATATGTTAATTTGAACAAGGTTCTTTTTGTCGAATATTTACGCATTTGTTAGCTTTTCATAAAAATCTGGTAGCAAGCATGTTTATTGAAATCTTAATTAACAGTTATTGAAATAGAAGTGTTAGCCCAGAATGAGAGCAAACTATAAATCAAAACAACAATAAATTACACAAATGTTAGACAAAAAACTCTGTTTGTCTTCAAAATTAAAAATATAAGTTATGACCTGAGTCCTCAGAAAATCTATGATGATTAAAGCTCAAGTTTTTTTTAAAGGGAACATGATAAAACCTTACAATAAATTATGAATCATAAAATTATTGAATTTATTGCAAAGTTTGCTTTTGAGTAAAGTTTTTATAAATACGTTAATCATTGAAAAATAATTTTGAACCATTCATAAAGACCTGTCTAAAATTAATCAGGGTTGATTCACATTTATTAAAAATCAATTATAAAATGCTTAACTAGTCATTGATTTATAAACGTACTTATTATCAATAAAATTTTCACAAGCTTTAATACTAATCATCATAGATTTTCTGAGGACTCTGATGGGAACAAAGATAATGCAATGCGTGAGACAGAATTCTCTTGTAATATCGAGTTGCCTTATTATATCGAATCTTGTTATATTGAGTTCATTTAACATTACAATGCCCAAGAATGGCGGGTGCTTTAATTGCACCTTTTTATACCGAGTGATTGTTGAATCGAGTATTGTTATATTGAGGCCGATATGTATTTATATAATAAACATTATCAAATGATGAAAAATTTTAAAATTATTAATGTATTTTATATAAATATATTGTAAGATACTTTATTAGTATTAAATATTTAATTTTTTATTTAAATTTTGATAAAACAGTTTAAAATTTTTAAAGGACAGATTAACATCTCAACCTAAATTTATAAATTTTATATATTATTATTATAATAATACAGTAGATTCTCCCAGATGTGCCTCTCTGAGTTGTAAAACCAGTTATGAACTTTTCCTAATTTTTGAAGAACTCGATATACATTGCAATCTACTAGTTATGCCTATCCGAGTTATGAAATCTCCCAGATATGTACTAATTTTTCAAGCATTTGTTCATTCATATATTGGAGAGTGCACTGTACTATTATTTTAATATTAAAATTAAATCGATGAAACCAATGGTTTAAATTTTGCTTTATTAGCGTAATCTTAACTCATGTAATTTAATTTTAAATATCTAATAAGATCAGAGTTTCCAGCCGGATGTCATAAAAATTATAGGTTGCAGTTGAATTTTTACGCAAACAAACATCTCAATAAAAGTTTATCTTGTATATCTTAATAAAAGTTAATTGAAAAAAATTAAAATTAATTTTTAATAATTTAAAGTAATTAGAATAAACTTATTTTTCTGAATAAGTTTATTAAAATATTTAAATAATCAACAAAATTTCTAAATCCCGATCTCCCACAAAGATTGCTGCCAAATAAGATGTAAACACATTTTTTAGCATTATTTGTGCTTTTTAAATTCATATAAACAAATTTGGTAACTTCTGACATCAATTCCCGATAAGAATGGATCGGGCAGAAAAGTGGGCAATAAATAATCAGTTTTCCCAAAGAGTAAAATATTTTATAAGCATTATTTGAGCATTGATTTTTTACCGTTTGGCCGCTAGCCTACTGAGCTGGAAATTTCATTGGTTTAATTTTTAAATTAGAGCTTATTCAACCTTTAAGAAATTATTTCAAATATTGCGATAATAACAAATTTTTTACTTCAAACTCTGAATAAAATACATTCCCAATAAAGAAGTTTAAAGGAATTATCCCACTAAGAAAATTTTGGGAAAGTAACATTTCTTTTAATGAGCAGAAGGCCCCCAATAGTAGAATAAGATTCGGCTTAGATTTTTCATATATCCATTAAAAATTTTAATATTTTAAAAAAATGAATAATTTAGTTATTATTTTAAAATTTATAATTTATAAAATTATAAGCTTTAAACTAAATTTTCATCAAAATTAATGATGTTTTATAGTGATTTTTAAGTTAATAAAAACTACATTTTAAAGTGAAAAATAAACGATTTATTGTTTATTAGGTGATATAGCTAGTATAAATGACAATTTCAGTACATTATAAGCTCTAAATACTCTAAAGTATCAATAAAAAGCTAAATTGTTTAAAATTCGATGTTTTGAGGTTTTTTAAAAATAAATACTCCCCTATGAATTTTATTCATATATCCTAATATATAACCAACTCTGTTAGTCTATTGTTATCAAGATCTCAAATAGAAAATATTTTCTTATATTTCAATAAAAATCTAAAATAACTTTGTTGCTGGACACTTATTGATTTAAACATTGATAAAACAAGATAGCAATAAGATTACATATTTGACTTATTTTATTGAGTAATGAAATTTAAAATTTAACTGGCTGAAATGTATATTTAACTTTTTTTTTAAAAAAATTATTAATTTTTTACAAACTATTATTCTTGATCATTTTGCTGAAACCCCTTTTAAAATCGGTTGACCCTTTCTAAAATATTCAGGATTAAGGTAATGCGGGGAAGTTATGTCCTAAAATGTATATTGGAAGTGTTTATAGATTCTCTCGAATAAAATTTTAAGCGAAATAATATGTAAAGCGAAATAATATTTAAAATACAAATTATTTTTCAATTTAAGGTGGGTTCGAATTAAAACATCAAAAGGAGGACGCATTTTTAAAAGTTGATATTCACCCAAAGTTTAAGAAGTCATTTGACATAAAATTTATTTATGGCTTTAATCACTCACAATATTCCTATTTTCTAACTAATCAACCGATCATTGGTTCTAAAGAAAAGGTTTATGAGACAAGAATTATAAGAATTTGTCAAAAAGACAAGGAATTTGTTTCCTATATGGAATTACCGCTCAAATGTGTAAACTCTAGCGCCATTACAGCTTTTTTCGGATATGATACACTTTTTATCTCAATGGATGCTTCAGTGGAAGGATGGGAGTTAAGAAATTATGATCGGGGTCTCGTTAATATGAAAGTTACATACAATCGTTCATCGATTTGCAGTTTTAGTATTGAACAAATTAATGACTTATTTTTTCAAGAAATAATGCTATGTAATCAGGGAAGAAAATTAGTGTTTATTTTAGAAACAATAATACAACCCAAACAAAAGTGTAGAGAATTTAACTTTACATTAGACGACATTATTTGTGGTAATCGATTTAATCAATTCATCGGAACGAATTATAAATTAGAAGGAAAAATTTTAGCCACATTCAATTTTAGTGTACAATCTATCACCGTCACAGTTCAAAACGATAAAACTGTAGCTTTTATTGGATCGACTCATGGTCTCATATCTAAAATCATCTTAGATGGAAATCAAATTAAAACTTTATTTAAAATAAATTTATCTCAACAATCGATTCAAGCAAATCCAATTTTTGATATAAATAAAGAATATTTATACCTTTTATCTGGCCAAAAAATGATTAAGTTTCCATTTGGTTCTTGCTCATTGTATAAAAGTTGCACTACTTGTATCAAACTAAAAGATCCCTTGAACTGTTCATGGTGTGATTCAAACTGTACAATAACTGATGAATGTGTGACGAAATCAAAACTAAAATTCAATGATTGTTCATCAGAAAATCGAGTATCTCTTCTTGATTTTACAACATTTGCTTCCATAAAAAGTGTAACTGAAAATAATAAAAGGAAGATAGATAATGGCAATAAAAATATAAATACAATTTCGGGAAACTCAGGATTTGTGATATTAGGATCTGTATTAATTCCACTTTTCTTGATAATAATAGTATTGGTAACAGTTTTTTATCTGAAACGTAAGGGAATGATTCAAAAAATATTTGGATCCAGTGAAGAAGAATATCCCTCGAATTTAGTTCTTTCAACTAATGGTAAGTATCATATAATTTCTTTTAAAATACTTAAATTACTATAATCAAAATTAAATTATGTTTAATAGAAAATGAATCTAAAAATGAAATAAATGATAATCGTCAATTGCCCGAAGTTAAGCCATCAAAACAATTTAAGGTTTCGGATGACATTATGAATTTATTGAGAAACGAAAATCTTTTAATTCCGGAAGAAAATATAACTTTTAATGAGGAGATTGGTCAAGGGGCTTTTGGGCGTGTTTGTAAAGGAATACTTTGCTTTACAAAAAAAGAAGGAGAACAAGTAGTTGCCATCAAAACACTTCAGAAATGTAAGTGCTCTCTATTTTTGAAACATTAATTAAATATTTGATTTCTAGCTAATATTCGAAACAATATGGATATTGAATTATTTCTTAAAGAAGGGATTATAATGAAAGACTTTCAACATCCTAACGTTTTACCACTAATTGGGATATCATTTAAAAATAATGAATTACCGATAATTGTGCTTCCGTTTATGGCAAACGGGGATCTACTCACCTATATAAGGGATGAGACAAAATTTCCTACGGTTAAACAATTATTGCTGTTTGCTATCGATATTGCAAGGGGTATTAAATATTTAAATAATCTAAAAACTTTAATTTTAAAAAATTTTCATTTAAAGGTATGCATTATCTATCGATTCACAAATTTGTTCATAGAGATTTAGATTTGAGAGTGGTGGTGGCGGACTTCGGGCTATCACGTGATGTATACGAGACAAATTATTATAGCAGTGATAATAAGAAATGTAAACTACCCGTCAAATGGATGGCACCGGAAAGCCTCGAAAAAGGAACATATAATACAAAAACCGATGTCTGGTCTTACGGTGTTCTCGTATGGGAACTATTAACGAGAGGGGTTAACCCATACCCAGGTGTTGATAATTCAAGCATATTTTATTATATAAAAAATGGCCGAAGATTGCCTTCACCCCCATCATGTCCAGATATATATCCCATACTTTTAAAGTGTTGGTCCTTAAACCCAAAAATG
>JAQFZM010000360.1:0-36322 GCA_034695785.1 Galumna obvia
TTTATTAATCATATATATGATAAATATTTCACCTTTCTTATACGCTATATCAGGATATAATCTCTATTATATTGAAAAATATTGACCGATGACTATCAATAATGTTTCCAAAAGTGTTAAAAATTAATCCAATAAACTTTATTAGGTTCTGAATTTTTCATCATCTTATCTGGGTATACTTTTTATTAGCTTGTATTTTCAAGCGCTAGTTTTAAAAAGTCCTATCCCTAGTCAAAATTCATTAAATATGATGCAAAATGTTCTAGAATCTAGAAATTTGCCAACAAATAATCATATTTATAGACATTTACCAGACATTTGTTTGTGAAATATTATCTAAAATTAATTAGAATTAAGACTTAAATTTAATGCAAAAATGATTAAATATGTGACAAATAGATTGGGAAATGACTTCACTTAAGACACTTGAATATACATAAAATGTTTGAAACCTATTCTCTTCATTCGTAATCTTAAAGTAATTTTAGATAAAATCAAACCAAATTCAAGTACTTTTCATTATTTTGATTTCATAAACGAGTCTCAAATAGATATTAAATAATAACTTTTAGTAAACAACACTATTATTACTTTTATATTATTTTTTTTTATAATTTTCCCTCAAATTAGCTAAAAATAGCGATTTATTTAAAATAAATTATATAAACAATGGTTTAAATAAATAACTAAAACTGCATTTTTAGTTAATAGTATAGTTTAGTTATAAATGTATTTAAGTTATAAAGTTTTGGCACCACTTCTTCGAAACTAATCGTTACAAAAAAGTTATGCAACGATAAAAGCTATCGATTTATTAATTTTGTGTCATATCTAAAGAACTTTTTGAACGAATGGACTGATTAGAGATTATTACTCTTCAAAAGATTCGTTAAAATGCTTTTGAAATAAAACGAATAATAATTGAAAGCATAGACTCTCATCTCATCCATTCTTTGATTGAACCGCTTATCAAAACATTTATTAAACCATTAATTAGTGATAATTAAACAAATCATATGATAAGTGACCAAATGATGGCTCCATTTTATGGAAGTTTTCAAAACTTTGTGACAATTGTATCACTTAAATGACCACAAATACAAACACAAAATTTACAGATTCTTAAGATTTTTCAATTTAACGATAAATTTATATTGAATTTGTGTTATGCCATCAGATTATAAAATATTGCCTTGATTAAATTAAGCCATACATCTATATATTACTTGAAATGATTAAATTCATAATAAATGTGATTAAAAATAATAATCTGTTGGAAACCCATTAAAATATTTATGATTTTTCTCTTTAAACAAACATATGTAAAATATGACTAGAACAATTTAATTCATAGATTGAAACAGAGAAAATAATTAATTTTTTATTCCTGCAAATTATTTAATTTAAAGGTTTTTTTAAAAAAACTTAATTTAAAGAAAACAAATGGAAATAAACAAATATTTTCCTAAATATTTAATTGAATCGTAATTTCATTTAATGACAAAAAATAATAATTTGTTAATAATTTTATGAATAAATTAATGAAAATATCGTCAAAATTTTGATAATTCATTAACTGTTTATTGATTTAATGCAATAAAATATCGACAAAAATATAGACTCAAATTTTATTAAAATAATTGAGAAAAAAAACATATTTACCTGGATCAAATATGAAACAAATGAAGAGCTGTAAGTGACCGGAGGAAACTGAGTGGCCGTTCCTCCCATTCCTGACATATCTGAAGGATTTGATTCAATAGACATGACTGACATTTGATGGCATCAGATATTCGTTGTTTTGGCAAAAAAACAACAATTGATTGAATGAATTGTCTTAAAATCGATTGAAATTATTTTGAAGTGAATTTAATTTAAACGATGAATGGATTTGAAGACAATAACTTTATTTATTTTAGACGATGTCTATCAATGTTTACGTCTGTTTGAGAGATGCTTTCCTACCATTCCTTCTGAAAACAGCACTGAATGCAAATGCGCTGACAATCAGTTCATAAGTATATAAAGAAAACACTGAATAATAATAATAATAATATAATAATTGTCACTAAAAGTGTGTTTCACTACTTTTTAAAAAAAAACTTTTATTCGTTTGTACTTAAAATGACAATCATTTAAAGTCACACAAAAATCGTAATTAAGACTTCTTCACAATAATTAAGAAATCAGTGACCGAAGAGATGGGATATACATGTATTTTGATAATGAAAAAGTGGTCTCCACTCGATTTAATCCATGAGTACAGCGAACCAACTCTTTAATAATTCAAATGACTTTTGGTTATTATTAATAATTATTTTTGAAGTTTTTTTTCACAATTTTCTCATTTTTTCTGAAAAGAAAAGAAAATTAATTGAGTTTTTGGTTCTAATAATTTTGATTTTAGTATCGAAATATAGAGAACACAAATAAATATTTAATTATCAAAAGAAATATTTTCCGATTTATATTCCGATTGAAAAACACAAAAGAAAAGTCCAATACTTATACAGTAATTGTGTTATCATTCAATGAGATTATGTTATCTCTGTATTAACGAAATGCAATTCATGACATTAATGAAGGAAATGTTGAAAAACTAATACTATTAATACTATTAAATTTCTTAAGTTGGGTCTCATCATCACTACTATAATAATCTTTTCAGTTCTTTTTTTTAAGTTAATAACCGAATTAGACTTATAATCGCGAGAAACCCCTCTGTTTGGATTGAATCTCATTTTTGTGATTTCTTTTGTCCCACAATTTATCTTATAATTGACATAATCCACACAATCCGACGAAATCCACTTTAGATTTATATTATCAAATGATAGCATTGTTTACACAACGAGTGATGACTGAATAAAAGGAACTTAACTGTAAAAACTCGAAAAAAAATTAAGAACAGGTATTGAGAAAAATAGGGATCACCCACTCCTCATATATTGCTCATCCAATCTTTATATACGAAAAGCGTTTTGTTTATTGAATCAAAACATAAATTGTGATCTAAACTAATTTTTTATTTTCAATTTGGATCCTTCAAATGAGACATCCTAGCACATTTTTTAAATATAACATTTTAGGTCTTTTTCCTATAATTTTTTACTAAAAATTAGTGAATTTTTTGTCGATTTAACAGAAATATTAGTTTTTGACGTTTACTCTCATTTTTGGAAAGTCTTCCTCCGGCTATACCTAATGTCTTATTTATGTTATTGAATGCAATATTTTTTACGATTTTAACAATTTTTAAAACTTTTAAATTTAAAGGAATAAACCCTTTATTACAAATAATATTTTGGATATATTTTTCCAAAAAGTGTTTAATAAATTTAATCAAATATGTATACACCAGGTCCTATACACCTTGCTACTTCTTAATACATTGTTAGCTTATTGTTAGTGATATATAAATATTAATTCTCTTATTTATTGATAATTAAAATAATTGGGAAACAATGAAACCGAGTTATGTGTGAATATCTTCTAATTTTAATGTCTAAAACTATAAATATATTTAATTGAATCAACGAAAAGACGGATCAAAACAAAAACAAATATTTTTCTCACGAGAAAAGCACTGAATTATAATTAACTGAAATATAAATTAACATTAGCTTCAAAAGGAATTAACTGTCAACTAAAAACAATAAATATAACAAGCTACTTTATATCTTCTTGGAATCTTTTCTCCTAAGAAGAGTCATACACTAAATGTGCAAATTTTTAAGTATTGCTAGAAATCATGGGATCCGGTTTTGATCCTATTTTCTACGATTCATAAAATAATTGAAAAACTGAAAAAACCTTTAATAAACATTAAATAAACTACAAATATATAAATTCAATTCTGAAGTTATTTTTCAGCTTTTGAGCTTGATAATTATAAATCAGGGATGGTTAAAGGGGGGGTATTCCGGAATAACCCCCTACGAGTTTGGAACCCTTAACATTAGCGTCTATGGACTGACACTAGAACTGTTGGATTTTTTTTGGTCTAGGGGGTTTGTTGCCAAAATAACCCCCCTTGGACTCGATCCTTTAGCCATTCCTGTTATAAATATAATAATAATAATAAAACCTAAACTAAATTATAATCTCATCTAAACTAAAGTTAAATTAAAAAAGATTTTGGAGAAGAAATTTATAAAAATTAAAATAAATCTAAATATGAGTTTACATTCAGTCAAATATATATTTTTGCATTTATTAACTTTTTTTGTAATTAAAAAAAATTATATTCCATAAAAATTGTTTGAAATAATCGAAAGCATAGATTTTTGTTTTTATTAAAAACAATTTAATAATTGGATTCTGATTTAAATTTTGATGAGAAGGTGTTTCTATTGAGTAGACTTTAGGGAAACGTATATTTTATTAAATATTATGTTTCATATAAATGGGTGTTTAGTAATGAGTCAATTAATTAAGTGACGATTATAACGCTTTAAAAACAATGAATGAAATTTGATAGTTAATATTTGGGCGATAAAAATTGATACTTGCATTTGATGAATGCTGGTATAGAAATGAATGCCAATTATTCTGAGCGAAGTGTTGCTACTTATTATTGTATTGTTTTATTCATAAGACTGAGGATTAATTTTTCTTATTTTTATGGAGAGTTAACTCAAATGTCAATTAAATAATAATTTTTATGAAAATATTATTCTGTAAATACAAAAATCAAAGAAAAAATGTAAACACATTTTGTTGGTTAAAAGTTTGTCCTTCAGAAACAAATAATAGATTTGAATTTCAAATAAACTTTTTCAATGATATACTAATATAAAAAAACAACAGAAAATGTGATAATTTATTTAGAAATAAGGAAAATATGAATTCCCATTATTAGAACATTTAGTATAACATATAATGCGCTGACTTAACAGCGACGGCAAACGATGACGACAAGGAAGAAGAGGATTGTGTTCCCAATCATTCCAATGATTCCTTTGACGTCAATCGCATTAAATGCTTCAAAAGAGATCCTTTCAATTACTTAACTTTCAATGAATAGTCAGTCAATAAATTTTATGCTTCAAAACTAAGCTTTAAAACCAATGCTTACATCAAATGAGAACTTTTGGTTTAATTCAATTAATTATTTCATAAAACAACTAAATTTAGAATCAAATGAAACTTATTTCGAACTTTTCTCTCAAATATAAAACTAATTATATTTTATTTAAATTAAAATAAGATTTAAAGTCTGTTTTCTGAAGTCAATGTATTTAATTTAGTTTCAGCTCTCTCTCTCTCTCTCTCTGAGTGCCCCCTCCCCACCTTTATCCCCACCTTTACTCGATTGGTCTCTCCTCCCTATTTTGCTTCAAATATACATAAAGTGATGTATCGGTCATTCATCTGTTGTTAACATTCAAAAAGCATTAATTTTAAAGTTTTTTTTGTTACCAAACAATTATATTGACGTCATTTGAAAATATTTGGAAAATTCACGTCTTATATAACATTAAGATTTTAGAAAAATGAGTGCATCAAGGTCAATCATCAAAATCTTTATTTTCTACACATTTATCTAATATTAGTTTTAGTATTAAAATTCAATAATATAATTATTATATGAATAAAGTTTAGTTACATTTGAATGAAAATTAGTCATACTTTTAAAATGACATTCATTTTATTGTTTAAAAGGTTTTGAATTTAATTAAAATAATTAGTGATTCGAAAAGATTTGGAATTTATTTTTTAAAAAAGAAAAAGAGATAACTTTCCAAAAGAGGGGTTAAATACATACCCATAGGACTGGTATTAAAGTTTATAGAATAAGGGAGAGCGCCATCTCATACACTGACAATTAGAATAATATTATCGATATTTAAAATATAATTAAAAGTTAAAACTTTTTAAAATTGCATTTTTTGGTCACTCTTTTCAATTAAAACTCCTTTAAAGTCTTTTTCAATGTTTTGAATGAAATTTTTAAATATTTTAATCGATTCTTTCAAATCTGTCTTTTCATAAGCATTAGTGACAACAGAATTAGTGTTAATATTATCGTCGATTTGTTTGCAAAGAGAGCTAACATTTGGTACTCGAAAGGGATCGAAAGAATCGATTTCATCAAAATTTATGGGAACACAAATTCGACCCGTTTTTGGGTGAACAGAGAATGGAGTCTTCAATAAATGATTTAAACCTTTAGTAACATTTATATCAAGTCTTGGATAACATAATTGAAGAATAACTTCGTCAACAAAGTATCGGTATTTATATTTTGTTTGTTTATATGTAATACCATTAAAATAGGCTTCACTTATATTTACTAATTTCTCCCATTTTTGAGAACTAGTTTTTAGTTTTTTGTCGGATAAACCACTTCTAAGAATTTGTCGCAATTCAGGATCAGAGCAGAGATCAGTAATTGTTGTAATACTTTGTTGAGTTTCGAGTAAATTTTGGTTCTTTAGAATTAATGACTCGAAATGTTCGTCAATTATTTGTAAACTGGATTTGATGGACGGGTGAAGTCCATAGTTTCCATCAAACGATACTTTCTTAGCCTTAAACTCTCCGCCTTCGATAACACTTAAATACTCTGCGACTGCAGATCGAGTCTCACCACTCATTTTTCGTGCCCTTTCGTCTGCAACCCAACAATGAATACCTCTTCGCCCCGAATAAACCCAAAGTAAATGTTTAAACCCAAAGTCGTCCCTTAGGGCACGATTTAGGATTTTAGCCGCGATTATCATAAATGGCCAACAATTGACACATATATCAGCGCCCGAACAACAGTTACGGACGTCATCGTAATCAGTCATATCGATATCGAAAACCAGTTCTCTCTCTTCGGGTTTAAACACTTCCAAAATAAGATTCTTTGAGTCCTTGGGTTTTATGTTATAAACGGGTCCGATGTCTATCTTTTCCGGAATTTTGGAAAGAATTGATTTCTCCATTTCATTGCAATCGGCGAAAGACTGAAAGCGGACGTATATATCACCCGAAAGACAAAACGAAAACTCTCTTCTCTCGAAATATCCCTTTTGTACTGTTTTTAAGACATTATTTAACTCAAATATCATTAAATACACTCAACCTGCAAGTTTTATGAACACCAAGTTTTGTGAACATCTTTTCAAAACCACTCATATAGAGGTAATGTTAAAAATATACCAGGTTTTATGAACCAAATGGTCTGCACCGTTATGTTCATAAAACTTGCAGGTTGAGTGTATTTTAATAAAGTCATGAAATAACCAAAAATTTTTGATAATTAATTAAAATCAGAAAATATCAGAAATGTATTTAACAGTTAAGTTCTCCCCTTATATTAATAAGACTCCGTTAAACATTGAAAATAGTGAATGAGAGACGAGCTCTGAGTGAAGCGTTGCTCTCACAAACTTATCGCTAAACAATAATTGTTTCTCCGTTGAAAATCATTGAATGCACTCAATTTTCGAGCACTCAATGATTTTATTAGACTTTAGTTGTAATTAATTTTAATTGTGAATAAACTATAAGAGATAATAAAAAACTTTTTTCTTTAATATATTCTCAGATAAAGAGTTGAGGCATTGCTAGAATGTTGTGCCCTTTGACCCTAAGACTAGTTTGTAATAAAGGTTTAAAGAACTTGGATTACACTTTTGTTAAATGGAGATTCTTAACTGTTAAACCGACAATTATTGTTTTGTTGGTTTGTGAGCAGTTTAGGCCATATATTACAGAATATGTTTGTAACCAAACATTGCATCATAAGTTGTGCACACATTTCAAAGTAGACGTCATTTGTGATGAAAACGTGAGACAAACGACAAGAATTAAAGCGATCATCAATTTTTAAATTACGACTAAAACTTAATTTTAAAATGTTTTAAGAAAATCGATGAACAAAATGTCAAACATATGTGGATCACAACTCATTAAACTACAGGAGAAGCCCGAAAATATCCGAAATGTGTGTGTATTGGCTCACGTGGATCACGGTTTGTATGAGTGTCCGGTCAAACACTTTTTCAATCAATTGTTATATGATTTAAAGGTAAGACAACTTTAGTCGACTCTTTGATCGCTAGTAATGGCATTATTTCCCAACGAATGGCCGGAAAGTTGCGATATATGGACAGTAGACCAGACGAACAGCAGAGGGGTATTACTATGAAATGTAGTGCTATTTCTCTGGCCTTTGTCTCAGGTTTGGAACTGATTTAATGATTGCATAATTAATTGGTTGATTAGAAGGTAAACCTTATTTGGTAAATGTATTGGACAGTCCTGGTCACGTTGACTTCTTTGGCGAAGTGTCGACAGGAATCCGTCTCTGTGACGGTTGTATTATTTTAGTGGATGTGGTGGAAGGGGTGTGCAGTCAGACTAAATCTGCTTTACATCAGTCTTGGATCGAACGCTTAAAACCAGTTCTGGTTCTCAATAAAATCGATCGATTGTTTGTCGAACGAAAGATGTCTTCAATCGATATTTATATGCATTTATTGCAAATTTTGGAACAAATAAATGCATTTTTGGGACAATTGTTCACTTGTGATGTTTTGGGTAAATGTACTCCAAATTCAATTCGAATCGAAAATATTAAAGAAACGGTTGACTCAAAGAAGCAAACATATGACTGGAGCTCTGGTTTGGATGATGTCGATGACTCTTCTCTTTATTTTAGTCCTGAGAACGGAAATGTTGTATTTGGAAGTGCTATCGATGGCTGGGGTTTTACTATAAAAGATTTCAGTGATTTTCTTTCAAAAAAGTATGGAATCAAAGAAGAAGTGCTCAACAGAACCCTTTGGGGGGACTATTATTTAAATTCTAAAGAGAAAAAGATAGTGAAGGGCGCGCTCTCTAAAGCCAGAAAACCATTATTCGTGACAATGATTTTGGATAATATTTGTGCCATTTATGATGCGATAGTCATTAGAAGAGATAAACTTCTAATTGAAAAAATAGTGAATTCACTGGATATTAAATTTACATCACGTGATTTGAATCATTCTGATCCCAGAACTCAATTACAAACTCTTTTCTCTCAATGGTTTCCTATTTCGAAAGCAGTCCTACAAATGGTCTGTAATTCAATTCCGAGTCCTTTAGAGATAAGTGAAGAAAGAATAGAAAACCTGATGTGTTCTAACACTAAGAGATTTGATTCTTTGCCACAAAAGACACAATTATTGAAAACTGATTTTAAAAACTGTTCGTCAAATAGAGATTCACCGCTTATTATATGTGTTTCGAAAATGTTTTCTTACGAAAAGAAATATTTACCTCAGAATAAACAGAGACCTCTGACTCACGAAGAAATTGTGTTTCGTAGACAACAAATTAGTTTAGCCAACAATTCTTCAGAATCTGTAATCAAATCTATTGATTCACAACAAAATCAAAGCTTTGATTCAATTAATCAATTTTCAGATGAAAAAGAAATTACTGACAATAAAGAGAGTAATGTATTTATAGCATTCGCCCGTGTCTTCAGTGGAAGAGTCAGAACGGGTGACAAAGTATTTATTTTGGGTCCAAAACATAATCCCAATAAAATCGATGACAAATGTTATACAAATCGACATATAATTGAAACAGAAATTAAAGACTTATATATTCTTATGGGAAAAGAATTAGAAAGTGTTGATGAAGTCGGAGCCGGAAATATATTAGGTATTGGAGGCCTTCAAAACCATATAATCAAATCTGCGACCATTTCAAGTGATATATACTGTCCACCATTTATTGATTTACATCTCTCAACTGTTCCCATACTTCGAGTGGCTTTGGAACCACAAAATCCGACAGAAATGGCAAAACTTGTGGCCGCTCTTAAAATGTTAAATCAATGCGACCCCTGTGTTGAAGTGAAAATACAAGAAACAGGTGAACATATAATAGTGACAACGGGTGAAGTCCATCTTCAGCGTTGTATCAGTGATTTAACAAAATTTTCTGGTATTGAAATTAATTGTTCCGAACCTATTGTGCCCTTCAGAGAGACAATTATCGAAAAACCAAAAGTAGATATGACTAATGAACTGATTGCCGGACAAAAGACTAAATTGAATATAAACCACACAAACGATTCTCTCATTGAATTATTTACGGCAAACAAAAAATCAAACGTACAAATTATTGCTAAACCCATACCTGAAGAAGTGGTCAAACTTTTAGATAAAAATACTAATATTTTGAAAATTATTACAAGAAATCAACGAAAATCTAAACAATCGACGGAACAAATCACAAATCAGGCATTAATTGCTATAAAAGAACTTAAGTCTCGATTAAGAAAAGCATTTGTTGAGAGCGAATGGCCCGAAGAAACAGTGGATCAAATTTGGTCAATTGGTCCCAAATATTGTGGAACTAATATCTTATTGAATCGAATTCCTGATTACCATCGGTTCGATTCATGTTTTCAAGAAAAGGATGAAAAAGAGAGTCCCGACAAACCAATGAAAAACCTCTTAATTAGTGCCGAAAATGAAATTAGAAATCAATTGGAAAATAGTTTCGTCAGTGGTTTTCAGTTGGCAACGGCTGCCGGTCCTCTCTGTGACGAACCCCTTATGGGTATATGTTTTATTGCTGAGGAGTGGACCGTCAACTCTAAGGAGTTAGACTTTACTAACGATCCTTTTGGTCCATTCAGTGGACAAATCATGTCAACAGTTAAAGATTGTTGTAGACGAGCCTTTCAGGCACAGCCTCAAAGACTTATGACTGCCATGTTTTCCTGTAACATTCAAGTAGATAGTGATGCCCTAGGTGAGTCTTTTTTTTCATTTACATTTTTATAATTAAATGTCATTCAAAGCGATTCATAAAAATTACGTTTTATTTAACGATTAGTTATATTTAGAAATAATTTAAATCAAATAATAAATTAATTTTAAATGATTTGCGATAAGCGCTACAAACGATTACCACAACCCCTGTAATGAAGTAGAGTTTAGTACAGCATTTGCCAAATCCCAGGGGAACTCCGGGTAGTGTTTCTCTTCTTCTTTTGTGACTATTTTTGAGAAATAAATACAATTATTAAATGATTTAAAGGAAAGGCTTTTACAACCGATTTTAGTTGAACTGAAAAGTCTGGCCTTCTTTTGTGATCCCTGATTGCACAGCATTCCTAAATTCCAACATTTCTTTTAATGACTTAAATTTGTATAAGAGTACTGACCATAAACTCTAATACCGGCAACTCTGGCATAAGGCGGGTGATTATGAGTATAGGGTCCTTCGAATTGTGCTGTGTCAGGACAGCGGCATACCATCACGTAATGTGCTTTACCACTGCGTTCGCTTTGAAGCGCAAGTAATGTCCAATCAGTGGGAGTCTTGCAGGTGCGGACACTCATAAGTGGTTCACATAATTTGACCTGAGTGTACACCTGTCACACAAAACACATTTATAACCCAATATTTGTTTTTGTCGTTAGCCATACCTTTTTGTCAAACCTTCGGGTTAGTTCAATGGTGTGTCCGTCATCAACACTGGACTCTGTATTACATTCCCAGTTAAAATTCTCAGAGCACTCACAAAGTGGTTGAGTGTGATTTAGACGAACGAAGAGTGCGCTACAAACTTGTTGTGCCGCACATTCGGGTAAAGTTGTCCTAAACTTAGTACCACTGCTCCCAACGTTCTTCTCCTTTATATAATAATTTATATTTAATGCTTTAGTTTTTGAGGTCATAATTGAATACAAAAAGCAAAATATCTTACATTATATCCCATTATATCCCATATATTTATATCAAATTCTTTTTTTTTAAAAACTTATTTCAAGTTTTTATTCCCAAAGAATTGGATTTAACTTCTAATGACTTTTAATCCTTAATTTTTTCTTTTGACTCTTTTTTTATTATTAATTTTATTTATTTGAAAGTAGTTCGCGATTCAAATGTTTTTTTAAAGTTATTATAAAGTAGATAAAGTAAGCTCTTTATGTTTAGTTAGCTAGTTAAAATAATTAATATAAGCATAGTAACTAAATTATTACTCTTTATT
Source organism: Galumna obvia (assembly GCA_034695785.1). Classification (NCBI taxonomy): domain Eukaryota; kingdom Metazoa; phylum Arthropoda; class Arachnida; order Sarcoptiformes; family Galumnidae; genus Galumna; species Galumna obvia. The sequence goes on from JAQFZM010000360.1 coordinate 11,993, forward strand.
TTTTTCAAACAAATTCATAGGTATTTGTTATCAAGCTAGTTTTAATAAATATTAGTAAACTTTTGCCAATATATGAATATATGTTTTTGAGTGAACTCTATCGTGACTTTATTTATTATAAGTTATAAATAAGAAGAACAGAACATTAACTTAACACTAAAACTATTAAATATAATTCAAAGCCACTGAATACCACTGAATGATTCCTTCCCTTCACTTCAATTTAAGGTCAATTTTATGGTCAAATTGAAATCTAAGTTTCATTAGTATTTTAATAAAAATATGTATTAAAATAATAGCTCTCAAAGAGTTCTCAAATATTTCAGTAAAAAAGTTCTCTAAAGTTTTGGTCTGTTTTGATCTTAAACTTAATTTATTTTATAAAAGCACTTTATTTTCCCTTAAAAAAAATTTCAGAATAATCTTTGATATCTATTAATAATTGTAGTCAATTTGTGGTCAATAGTTTGCTAATTTCCATGTGCTTGCTCAAATAGGTTGATGAATATTAGTCGACTATACTTGGTCATTTTTAACATTAGACTCCATGTAAGTGGTTTGGGTTTTGAAAATCTAGGGATAATACCGGTTAAAATCTTATTATGTATTGACTGTAATTTTTAGTTACCTTTTCAATGAATTTTGTTTACTAACAAATTATTACCATGATAACTCAATTTATTATATCTCTTTAAAGCTTTTATTTTATCTTAAATATATATCTACCAATATTGACAATCATTTCAAAAAGTAACCAATTTAAATTCTTGAATTGTGAATTGAACCAAGTATATTTTATTATTATATCTAACTCACTTATTCGAGACAACTTATATACAGTATCTATGTATAACTATATGTATAACTATATGTATAACTATATGTATAACTGTATGTATAACTGTATAAATGTCTTTTTAAAAATAGTGTTCAAAGTTGTAAACAAATATTTAATTTATTTTAATTATTAGAATAATTCTATTTTACCTTGATACTATCTTTTAAAAGGAATGCCATAAGTTTTGTCGATTTAATATTTAGATATAAAATATTGTTTTGAAAAAAAATATGATTTGTGTACTCACTTTTGGTTCGTTTAGCGATGAATTGAAAGGTGTTGTTGTCTTCTCTCGTATTAATTTTGTTGTTCTCAAAGTCAAACATATTTGCGAACCAAAAGCTAAAATCAATACAAAGGAAAAGCTTTTTGTATTCATTTGTATAAACATTAAACAAAATCGCCTAAACTTATGAGCGATCGGTTCTCAGTTGAGTTATCGAATGAATTCTTAAATGAAGGCTATATTATGTTATGTTTTAACCGAAATATAAGAGAAAAGGTCACCTAAATCTCATACGAGTTTTATTTTAGGTTTGTGTCACTCGAATCCTGTATTAAATGAATTTTTTCATTAGTTTATTATGATATAAGTCATGTCTCTTCTCATCCCTCCATCTCTTTATCTCTCATTAATATCTCTCACTTTGACTGACAATAAATAAGATAATATTTAACGAACAAAATAATAATAAATCATTTGAATATATTCTGTACTTACTATGAATCATATCGAAAGAGGTCAGGGATTATACCTGTGCTCATATGATGATACAATGATGATACCAATAACGATACCGGTATAATCCCATTAAGTATTCAAAATTCATTTTAAATTCAAATTTAATTCAAAATATATTCTTGAAGTCAATTATTATCTAAAAGTGTTATAATATTAGAATAAATGTATGATTGAAATGCTTTCAATTGAAAACTTGTTTAATTGTTCAAGGTCAATTCTGTGTCTTCTAAGATCATTTAGTTTTAAATCACGTTTTGTCACACAAATTATATTAACATTAATTAATGTCATTTGATTTGATAATAAAGAAAATGTGATAACTGTCCCAAACTTAAACTTGAAAAGTCTCGTATAGTATTAACCATTACTTTTATACCAAAACTTTATATCATTATATAGTCTGCAATACTAACTGGTTATCTCATTAGAAACTTACAAATTATTCTAAACAATTGTAATTCATTAATGAATTCTTCCGTATTCTTTCAATTTATCACTTAATAGAGGATAAATCAATGATTGCCAAACGAATGGCTAAAGGAATACCACTTTGACAATAAAATAGGCAAAAAACCCCTAGCATTTTGAAACATGAACATTAACTTCTAACGACACTATATCTATCGAGGCTTTCAGATGGTAAGGGTTATTTGACTAAAATACGAGCCTATGCTTCTATGCCTCAAATAAATCAATTATATTATTGATAATAAGATGACTCCAATATTTACAAACAAAAAAGTGTTTATACTTACCATTTATTAGTTATTTATTCGATTATATGAATAGATGTTTATATTAAAGAATATATTATGGGATATATAGTGGTGAAGAGGTGACTCTCTTTGTAATTAAATGAAATAAAATAAAATTTGAAAGATTCTATTTATTTTACAAAATATAAAAATAAAACTACATTTACAACCATGATAATTTCAAATAAAATCTATTTTTACAGTAAAAATACAATTTTTAACGAGTGTTTGAGTAAACAAACAAATGTTACCATTTTTAGTGTTATAATGCATTAAATGATAATATTTGTCGAACAAATATTTTTGAGGTACAAATCATTACCAAAAAAGTGTTGGAACAGCACTGAAACTAAATTTATATATATTTATGAAGTTTTAATCCAAAATAATTAATGTGTTGAGTATTTATTTGATAACTGATTCTCAAACTGAGAACTTTTGGCCCACAATTTAGTTTTCATTTGATTTAATTGTTATTTAGTTATAATGGAATAAATCACTCGTAAAAAGTTCTGACTTCAATGGTTTAGAACAATAACCGCTATAAGTTCTTATGTGGTCTAAAGCATACACTGTTCCGGAAACCACATTCCCTTTCTTATGGTGTGTCGGACACCCATATCCTTGAGGACATTGACAAAGTGTGTTAGTATTGACTTCTTCCACATCTGGTCTTTTACGTACAGTAAAGAGACGACAGGGCTCTTTTCGCTGACACCTCAACTTCTAAATAATAAAATCATTATTTAATCGCTAATCAATACATTTCTTATTATATTCAATATTAACAAACATTTTATATTATTTGCCTCTCATTTGCCTCTCATTAGTTATTCAATATTTGTATCAAATATTTTTCAAATAAGGAATTCTTATGGCGAACTTTATTTGGTTTAGAAGTTAATTTTAGTTAATCCATTTATGAGATTAACTTAAACTGTCATCCAATTCATATAAAGCCATTAAACTCTAATATGTCTTTAATTTATTATTTAAGAAATGTTTAAAATCATTTCCTTATTTGACCTCTTCTTAACAAATAGTTTATACAGAAGTTATAAATAATTTAGTAAATGAATGAGAGATACCTTTTTAGGACATTTTAATTTTTATTCATTAGTATTATTAGCTAATTCATTTGAAAATTATGACCTCTAATAAATATTGACATATTAAATATTTCATCTTTCCTATATGTTGTATCATGGTCAACTCTCTATTATAAAGAAATAGCACTAACTTTATCAATAATGTCTTTCAAAATGTTAACATTTCATTATGATTCTAATTTGAGACATTATTTTTGGAAATAGATTATACTAGCTCATATTTTTAAGCGCATATTTTAAAAATTCTTTTTTTAAATTATAATTTTTAAACAATTTCTTATTGACATAATGAATGTCGAGAATAGAGGACACATTTATTCTCAAAGATTTATTAAAATTATTTAAAATTATTAATAAATATTTTCAAATTAATTAGAAATTTATAGTAAAAGTTTTTAAAATTAAATACTTTTTTACTTCTTTTGTATATTTACTGGAAGTGATAATAACCTCAACAAAACAATATTTAAAAGTTTTTGAATAATTGATTTAATTTTATTATTAAATGTATTGTTTTCTTACTGTTTCTGGAGAACAGGCAAAATGATATTTGTATCCAATGCCTACTTTTGATGTTTTAAATATTTGATGTTTGAAAATATAGGCCACACTATTCTTAGGACAGACACAATTGACTTTCTGAGTGGTAGTGTTGTCTGAATTGCTTGTGAGTGTCCACGTTATGTCTCTGAAATAGCGACAAACCGGCAATTTGTTGATCGGTTCACATAACTGACAAAAAAACATAATTAAAAACATATAAAAAGACATTTAAATGAAGTATACTTTGAATTGTCTCGATTTGTCCCCTAAAGTGTAGCCATCGTTCGGATCTAAAGATGTGGAACACATTTTTGTACCGACACATCGACATTGTTTTTCGAGCCACGGACTCGAATAGGTATCGATTTTATTGCACACCGACCACGACTCACACTCTGGTAAATCTTCTTCAGTGGTTACCTATTTATAAAAATAAATATTTTTAATGATTTAATGAAATGATTCCCATATTTATCTCTTAATAATATAAATATATTTATTTTCAAATATTAAGTAATAAAATGAATCCCAAATTAATTTGAACCTTAAATCAAGGATGTATAACAAACTGGACTCTAGGCCTATTTCGATAGACATCGGCAAAACCTCGATAGACCTAGTGCTTGTCCATAAGCGTAACATTAAATATTTGAAATTGTAGAGGTTATCTCTTTGATAATTTAATTGAAGAAATTCCTTAATTCCTAATCACATAAAAGTAATGAAAATTGTCTTCACTCCTATAATTAGAGAACATATTTATTGCTTAAATAATTGGTCACATTTTCTAAAAATGTAAACTTAGATTTGAATTAAAAATTGTTTATCATTTTGTGGAATATATGCGAATTCCAAACTCGTCGGAGACATAACTTATTAAATAAGGAGCCATTCATTAATTCCTATAAAAGAATTTATGACAAATCCATTAATCACTAAATAATTATCATTAGTTGTATATAAATCGCAATATATTTATGAAAAGTAAGGCTGAAGTTAAAAATCGTCAAAACTTTGTAATAACTGTTAAAAAGTTGGATAAACTTGTTTTGAAATATCAGAAGTTTGTGTTCATTACTTATAATCGGAATAATTAACGCAAATGTCATTTAAAGACAATTTTAATAAAATATTTAATGATTAGAACCAAATAATCATTAGTCGAATGAAAGGGAAATAACAAGAAATGGCAGTCGAGTGATGGCATGTGTGACACACTCGCGCTTTTAGTCGAGTGCTTGTGTTCACCCGACCGAAGCCAAACATTATTCGCTTGGCCTCACTTTCCCACAGTTTTGACTCCGATTTGGTTTTTTGATTGCCTCGTGAACTCTGACCCTCAGACACATGTCTATTGCATCGTATGTTTGTATGAAAGTTAGGAAAACAAAAATTCTTTAAAATAAAGCAATAAGTAATGTCTCGACTGTAGTGTCTTGTGATTACCTGTGCTTTTACTCTAATATACTCATACTCTGATTGCCGACTGGCCGGTCCGCCAGTAGTGCTTCATTGGCGTCATTATGGCGCTACCTTTGGCTGCGACAGACATTGGAAAAGTACTTTTCTTCCATATATTCCATGTGTTAAACTTCTTAAACAATAAAAGAGACAATTGACTTAAGTATTGGCATAAATTACCTCTAATTCTCTTCACCATTAAATCTCACCTATAGTTTAGTCAATGCTTCCCAAGAAGATATTCCCAAACATTTCTATTCTAAGGTTTCTTCTAATTAGAGATAATTTTAGTTTTGCTCTAAAACTCTTCAGATAAGTATCAGTAGAATAATAGAAGAGTTAACAATATTTTGTTATCGAATACCATTCATATTCACAAAAGAAAAGAAATTTAAATATGTTTAAAATAATTAGAAATCCTTCCGACAAATGTTTTCATCAAAATTTTAGTTAAATAGAAGTTTTTTATTTGTCCGGAACTAAATGTCTCTAACATTAAGAATTTGATGAACTTTTAATATAAGAGAAATGGTTTAGTTTCCCTTTTTTGTCAAATTATATGACTCTCGATGTTAATCAATCTCTATTTCTCTCTCTCTCTCTCTCTCTCTCTCTCTCTCTCTCTCTCTCTCCCCTCCCTCCCTCTCTTCCTTTCAGTGGGCGATTAGCTCAAGAATACTAAAATTGACACAATTTTCCAAAATTGCCTTTACTTTTACTCCATATTTAGTATAATATTTGAATTTTAATCATTTATTTCCTTTTTGTCGAACAAAAATCGAGTCAAAAGTGGGCTTAAAATTTATTTACGAAAATTTAAAGTTATTCACTTCACGTATAGAATTGTATTGTAATGTATTGTATTGTTATATTAACTGACCGAATGTCAAAAATATCTTCGAATTTATAAGAAAATAAAAAAACTGTTGTTTTGAATAATTGATACTATAATCGATACAAACGATTGGAATTTATTTTTTCTTTAGAAAAGATATTTACGAGAACTTCATTTTATCAAAAGATATGCGTTTGAGGTGTGGCTCATATTTAATATGGAATAACTTAGACATAAGCACTTCTCAGTTATTGTCGTACAGACTATAATTTTTTTAGTCAATTGGTTTCTAACAAAACTATTCTTGAGAAACGAATTTGAAGATATGTGAGAGTCATATCACCTAGATACAATGTTATATATATTAGATACCATATTATTCCATTTTTCTTATTTATCCAAATGAAGGCAACCATTGATAAGAACTCGAGAAAAACATTGCAAAATAAACTCCAATTTTTCACTAATTAGAAGAGAAAACTTTAAAAATAGCACTTTTTAAAGAAATGGGCCCTTGATTTTGAAATTAGCTAGTTATGAATCACTGATTTTAGATTATTAGGGACTTAAAGTCATTTAAGTAATACCTTTAGATTCAGTAATATATTTGACTCCAAAAAAATAATCCTCTTTTGATTGGAGAAAGTGATGAACTAAAAATTATGGAGCACTGGACTCACTCTCTGTTAGTCATTGAAAAAGTTTTAGATTTAATTAAAGATATTTTTGTGGTCTAAGTATTGCCTGTATTACAGTGTTTGTAGTGTTGGCTCAAATTCTTAAATAAAAGTAAGCTTTCAATCATTTGAAAGAAGAATTGATTTCTTTTATATTTTGACATTTAATTGAATGGTATTTACATATGTATTGAGTGAAAAGGAATCGATTAAATGTTGATAAATACGATTCTTTTTTATTATTGAAATGCTAATAAGAAAAGGTGTGCTCTTATTATTGTGAGCGCCCGGAGCTGTTTTCTCTTCACCGGAAGCAGTTTTGTGCATAAATTTGAGAGAAGGGAGTGAATAGTGAAATGCGTAGTGAAATGTGCGGTGAAAATGGTTTTGGTTACTTATTTTGGTTGATAGCCTCGAGCAGATCAGTGCGAATAATATGCCAGTTTATCCTTGAAACATTTATTAGGTAAGCGCGCCAACACTCCAATTAACTAGAAATACATTAGCGTATATTCGCCTTCTTTTCAAAACTTTTTCTTATTTCAAATATTTTTTTTTAATACTAACAGAAAGTCCTTCTCTTTTGAGTCAAATCCGAATTCAAAATATTTATTTCCGTTTCGCCAAATCGTCTCAAATTTTATGAATTAACATAAGTTTTACGTTCGCTTATAATTATTCTCTCATTTAATTTAGTCTACATTTAAATCATTGATTAACACATGTTTTCATTTCATTCAGAATTTTAGAATTTTACGAACTCTTAGTTTTATTATTTTTTCTCTCATTCAGACTCTCATTCAGACTCTCATTCAGACTCACATTCTTAACGTTTTTATTATTTTTATTTTTTTGGAATTTAAATGAATCGAAACGTTTTTTATCTTTTTTTTAGGGAAAAATCCAAATATATTCCAAATTTAAATATTAAAACATCTCTAAGTCTTTCTTAATAAATATGTATGTGAAATGAACAAGTATAATTGTATAATAGTATAATTGTATAATTGTAAAGTTGCATAGTTGATATTTAAGTGAAATTTTGACTATAAATAGAATTTAGCTAGATTCAAAATAGTTGACTTACCCCGGATTGATATAAGACGCGGACTAAATGATTGACGACTTTGTAGTTGTGATTATAATGTATGGAATTTTTGGAAGTTAGCGCTGGTCTCAAAAGATTGGCCACTAATATGAAGAGTATTAACACATAATAATTGGAAAACTTGATGTTTGTTATGAAAATCACTTTTTGTTGATTAAGTTTAGGATTATTTGCGATATTTTTGGAAACAATAAATGATTGATTCTGTGATGTGTTGTTCATCGCTCTGTAGAATATGTGAAGAATAGTTTGACAGCAATTGAATGTTAAGTGATTCAAGTGATTGTTGTTCGTATCCAATGCCAGTTCCACTTCCATTTGCCGCCGTATTTATCAATTTTTCTTCATCTAATGAGGGAGAGGTCGACAAATAGCAAAAACAATGTTTGAACTACAACTGAAAGCACTGCGAACTCACTACACACAAACCACTGCTTATTCTGATTTGAATATTAGCCGAGAAGTTAAAGAAAAAGTTGTTCTCAAGTTAGACGCTCCCAGAGCTTGGATAGAGAGCTGCCAGAGCTGCACAACTGGCACTACTGACTGTACAACGTATGGCTGAATTGCGTTACGCACCCATTCACTGATTCACTGATTCGGTTCACAGCTCGGATCGCAACCAAACTAATACTCAATACTACGCTATTATTTATAGACAGCTATAGTCACTGATCCACTCATGAATGGCTTGGGCTCCGACTAATAGCTGCTCACCTGTGCAGGGGTGCAGACCTGTGCAGGGGTGGACGAAGACATGCCTTATCGGTACAACTTTACTACAGTATAAACACTCTCTCGTAACCTCCTTTGCTTGAATGCAGTGAAGCCAACCATCCTTTGCAACACCACTGCCAACACTCCTTGAATTTCTTACTGATCACTATTGAGGAGTGGCATCAGATGTATTGCCAGTATTGCCAGTGCCACCAGTAGTTAACATATGGTGTGTCTTATAAGTCTTTTATGTGATGAAAGTGCTCCTCATATCTCAGTCTCACAACTGATCTCAACTTATCTTATTTTTTGACTTTAATTTATTGATAGTTTATATAACAGACAACACTTCAAAAGCAAAACTACTTTTGGAATCAAATTACAAACAGATCTGCATTTTATTGATTATTAAATTCACATTTAGTTTACAATTTTAAAACTAATTTCTCTTTATTTTGTAATTTTCCTCAAAAATCATGAATTACTTATTAATTGCATTCAAATATTATAAAAAAGCCTCAAATAGAGAAGAAATTCTTTTAAAATACTTGAAAATGATTTCTCATATTTTTGTTTACTTAAAAACATTAACTATATTTTTCTTAACAATTATTAAATGTCTGATTATTGACTACATTTGATAATTTGAACACTCGTTTGGTTTTAGTTTTGGTTCCAATTATTGATATGTTTTTGTTTTTCAGTATTGAATTAAAAGAAAATAATGAAAATAATTAAAAATATTTGAAATAAGACTTCTCTGAAAGTTAAAGAGCCATAAATGTGAACAATTGGCAGCATTTAGTTGGACAGGTGTACATTTTAAGCATTGTGACCAAGAGTAGAGTGAGTTGAAAGCCTGTACAAGAGCCACCTGCCAAGACTGTCACTGATCACATGCATAGAATGTAGAAAAAGCCGTAAAACTTTGACAAATAGTATTGTGACAGAAAAAGAAAAACTTCGTTACAGTTTGTATGGATTGCATGTGCTGTCAGCCACTGATGACCCCCGCTGTCAATGCCAAACAAATATAATCTTGGACATACTTACTATTGACTTCAAACTTCACTCTAATTGTAATTTTGAACGCATTTCTCTCCGATTGCTTTTGACTGATTGATAGCTCTGACAAACACTCCATTCAATTATGATTTCAATAATGTTTTCAGTCGTCATTTCAACTGATTTTTCACTTTTCATCCATTTATAAGTCATTTAAAAGTCAAGACTACAAATTTTATCCCTAAAATTTTCAATTCATTTCTCATTTTTATTATATTTATATTAATATTGAACTAAACTATTTATATTCATTTTTAAATTTATAAAATATTAGTACATAATTATCCTGGTCAACCTAATTATCTTTTCTAAAATTTAATTATTAAAATTAAAACAGAAGACATCTCTTAGTAGTCACTGTCATATTTTATTAGCTCTTTTAATATAAGACACTAAAAAATAGCACTTTTGGTTTACCAGTCTATGAAAATAATAGACTAGTTACATTTTATACTTATATTATGTAGTTATAGTCTATAACTTATAGACTATAATAGTTTATGAGCACTTCTTTAAGTGAATTTCATAGTTTATTCAATTAATGAGCACTACTTAATTCATTTATTTGAAAATCTGTTCGACTATATTCTTAGTCTTTTTTTTTGTATCAAAAATATGTCGCATTAATTATCTAAATCTGATTTTTATTGGAGTTTTAAAAAGTTTTAACTTTTTTATGATCAGAGCATTTAAAAAGGATAAAAGTATCAATAAACTTTTCAACTAACTTCATGATTTTTATAAAGGGATAATAGAGGGTCAATTGGGGGCATTACTAAATTCTTTGTACCGAAAGTCGAGTTCCCTCGACTACAAAAATTAGCCCTAAGGGTCAACTCATTTTTAATGCTTTTGTGAGAAAAAAAAATTAAAATTTTACTTATTTTGGTGTTATTGAGGGTCCTTTTTATTTAAATAATATTTCAGTGCTTTGAAACACAAAATAACTAATTTTAGAGTTATTTTTAAGAAGTTTGAAAAACGGGAATTTTGGGAAAAAAATTGCGAAAAATGTTAAAATCAAAAATATTAGTAACAAATAAAAAGAAAATATTTAAAAATGTAAACAAATTGACTATTTTTGACCCTTTTTTAAATTATAATAAAAAGCATTTACTCATTTTAATAGTGTTATTATATTTTTATCCCATTTGACATTCATTTGCACTTTAAGAACACTAAAACACCTTTTGAATGTAACCTTGCAAACTTTTTGACTACTTTTGGTTTTATGAATATTTTAAGAATGGATAAGACTTCTCATATTATAAACTTATATAAAGTCGATGACATAAGTCGACTAAACTCTACTATTTTTTAATCGATTTTCAGCCGCATTTCTTTATTATGCGTCCAAAAAATTAATCTAAATACATTTGTAACAAGATAAAGTAATTTTATTGATGTTAATAAATACAAATCAATAATTATCTAGATGTTTAATAGATAAATTTCATCAAATGCTCAAATATTTTATGTGATTCTATATCTAATAGAAAATTAGTTATTTTTAAAATGACATCAAAACCATCGAAATTATGGTTTTGAGTAAAATGAGCGATACAATTAGAACAGGAACAATTAGAAATGTTGATCAGTTAACAATCTAAATGTATTGTAAGATTTCAATTTAAGAAAATTAAAGTAAATAACTTTCTTGCTAGATACTCTTTGATTAAACATAAAATAAATTGTTTATCAAAGTTGAAGCGCTAAATTTAACTTTTTTTCCAAATTTGAATATGTTAAGAAATAATTTTTACCTTGATGCAAATTTCTAAGTATAATTTTAAATGCTGATAATTATCCTAGATGATAAATAATTTCAAATATGTTATATTTTTTTGAGTAAATAGTTTTAATGACTACCAATTAGCACCTTTAGTTATTATCATTTAAAATGCACAAGGTAAAAAATCAATCAAAAATTAAAATATAATTTATTTTTTGATACATTCTTTAGTTGAAGAGAAGCCCATTTAAACCTCATTTTATTTATTAAATTATGAAGAAAAATGTGAAACCAATTTATTTGAAAATTTGGGTTTTTTTGTAATCTATTTGTGTCTAATTGTTATCATTATTTGAATATTTAATGAGAGAATCCGTCATTTGGTTTGATTTGAGTTGAATTTATGATTTGAATGTGAAGTTTAGCCATGAGTTGGAAGTTATGGAATGTAGAAAATGATTCAAAAAATATTAATCAATAATATATTATCTCTGTTTTCAACATTGATTTTATGAATAAAATTTTTGTTCGTCTTTCGTGAGGTTCAGAACTCATCCATTGATAAATAAGCGGATTCTTTTGAATAGTAAGTCATTAATTTTATATTTAAGGATAGGATCTGCGCTAAACTATGTTCTCAATTGGCACGAATTGAATTTACTTTTAATAATTTACTATAAAAGAGATGGTATTTTATCAGTTGAATGCTTTGGACCACTTCCTCGCAATCAAAACATTTTTTGCTGAGGGAAGTCAACATTCCAGAGCTGATACCCCCATGTTATGAACTCTCCTCCAGTTGTGTCCGTTGTTATATTAGCCCCCTTTTGAAATGCTTTTGTGTTGTGTTGTGTTAACAAAGCCAAGAGTGGGGAAGAAATTTAGTTCCGGTCAAATGCTTCACAAACTCGTTGGCATTGAATGCATATAATATGATCTAACATTATATGTCCATCAGTACTATCAAAATGCATAGAATTCAAGCACTGCATACAACACATACCACAGCCTCAGGTATGAAAAATGTGTATATGTCGATGACACGTTTGCCGCTCCAACTTTGCGGTTGCTCTGCCCACCACTCATGGCTAAGATATGAGTTCAGCTCTTGGAGTAATTATTGCGCAAAAATTCCATTCAATTCCTCCGCATATTTTCTTTTCATTCAATACACGAAATGAATTTTTTTATATCGATTAGCACTCAATTTGTGTAATGAATCCCAACATTTAAATAACTTTCGATATTTTCTTAAATATTTTAAAGCTTTTGTCCAAAAAGTTGTAATAAGATTTCAATTTAATGGCAAAAGAGTACTCTTTGAGATACTCTTTGAGATGTCATTATAAAGAAATTGAGTCCAATTACAGAAAAGTAACGAAACTATAACTTTTCAAATAAATGTCTTATTTTTGAAAATTATTAATTCAATATTAAACGACATTTTTCTTAAAACTATAATTTTAAAAGTTTTGAGAATTAATTTGATTTAATGATTACTTTTATTCCAATTATTTATTTTGTGCCTCAATTTTATAACTCATCCTTACATTAGAGTTAATTCCGAGTTTTTATCAGTTTATGAGTGAAATCTTATTATTTTGAAACGAAATATAACTTAAATTTGAGAATATTTTGAGTCTGTTTTGAAACGAAATAAAATTTATTCTTTGGATTAAAATTCCTTTACTTAATGTGTTTTTGATGAATAGGTAAAATGTATGCGGTTTTGGGTCGACGTCACGGCAGAGTCTTGGATGGCGACATTCAGGAGGGCTCAGACATATTCAACGTGACTGCAGTGTTGCCCGTAATCGAGAGCTTCGATTTTGCAAATGAAATACGTAAACAAACGAGTGGAAAGGCTTGTCCTCAACTTGTGTTCAGTCATTGGGAGGTATGAAATACTTAAGACTCAACTAATATTGAGTCTCAGAATCGAATTATTCCAAAAGAAATGCTTTTTTTATTTAAAATGAAATTCAAAACTAATTATTACGTGTATTGAAGTCCAGAATATAATCGAAATCAGTTTAAGTCAAAACTACCTAAAAATTAGATAATTAATCTCCTCATCGATTCTTTGAGCGCACAACACATACACACCTTTTATGAGTGTATATCAAATGTTTTATTTATATTTAATGAGATAAGTGGTACACAAGTGCTGCACACCTATCAATCTTTGGTATCGCTATAACGAGTGCTTTTTGTCACACCTGTTCCGGTGCTATTGGGAGTGGGAGTCACTCTTACCACGATTTGTAGTACAAGTATATCGTGATTCACTATTTTAGTTGTAAATAATGATATATAATAGCCATTGAGAGCACTGAGAGCGCACTTATATTATGTTTAGCCAAACACTCCAAAAGACAATAAATTCCAATACAAATATCAAACTTATGGTCAGCTCAACAAAACTAAACCTCAAATTTCCATAATTTTGAAGAAAACAATCGATAAATTATACTAAAAATCAAACCAAGAATTACTATATTTTATAATTTTAGCTGAAAACGGGCCCAAAACTCAGTGGTAAACGACTCTCTCCACTAAAACTTCAAATTATAGATAAAATATGTTCAAAGAATTTGTTTCGTTTTATAAAAATTCAGATCATTTTCACTGAAATTAAGAAAAGAATTTCAAAAATTTATTTTATTTCGCAATTTTAGGCTTTCAATCATTTTTTATTTCGACTCATTTATTGAATTTTTGTGTAAAACTTAAGGTCTTAGATATCGACCCCTATTGGGTGCCTACAACTGAAGAAGAGTATGCACATTTTGGTGAAAAGTCTGACACTTACAACACAGCACTTAAGTATATGAATGCCGTTCGTAAGAGGAAAGGACTGCACATCGAAGAAAAGATAGTTGAACATGCTGAAAAACAACGGACACTAACCAAAAATAAATAATTTTCATTACTTTTTCCAATAATTGTTATATCATTTCAAAAAACTGTAGTTTTTTATCAAATCTAATGAATATTAATTAAAATTATATTTTATATCTTCTGACAAATCATTTATTAAATAAATGTTTCTATTTTTATAAAATTAATAGTAAAATGAATTTTTTAATAAAATATTTTATATTTACTAAAAAATGTTCAAATATTTAAACAATGGATGATATTTAAGACAATTTAAAATCAGTCAAATTATTAGAATTTTTTAAATTTTAATCACATTTAGTATAAATTAATTGAAATGTCTTCGATTTGTGTTCATAACAATTAAATGAAGAGATTAAAAGTGTTTTTAGATAATTTTCTATCGATTATTAATATTCTTAAAGATTTATCTCTAATTATTAATTAATAAAGAGTTTAGTTATAAATATTCACAAATTTTCAGAAATATTTGAATAATTTATTAATAAATTGAAAGAATGTATAGAAAAGTATTGGAGCGAAAAGTGGAAGCATTGCGTATGAGTACATTTATCTGATATATACCTGACATATACCTTGCTCATATCTTGCATTAATCGAACTAAAAAAAGCACAACAAAGACATCTCCAGAGCAACAATGATTCATAAAACTAAAACATTAGGAAATGGACACAAATCCGGGCACTAAATGGTCTCGAAATTTGAGGTGATTTTTGTTCTTAAATTTAATTAAAATAAACGAATAAATGAATCGGTATTTAAACGAACGGATAGTGACGACAGTCAGACAGAGTCTAATCGATTGCGTTTAATTGAACGCCAGCGACAACTCCTTGAAAGTAAGCTTCAGCGCCAACACCAGGTCGTGGCCACCACTACCCGACCCTCAACTGCGAGGTTTGATAATTCAAAATAATTTTTTGTTCGCTTTTATTCTAATAAATTGATTAAAGATCTATAAAGTCAGCGAAGGGTCGCTCATCTGAAAAGTTAATAGATTTAGACGAAGGAAATGTTGGCGGTCTGGTCAACACCGGCTTATCTTCAACAGAACTGTCCCTCTCGTCGTCGGCCTCAGAAAACTTCAAAGACAGTATTGAAGCCCTCGAAAACATTCAAAGTCTGTCTCAAACCCACATTCAGTCCTCTGAATCGGTTTCGCCGTTTTCTTCTCCAAAAAATGCGTCCGTTATTAACAAAACACAAATCGAAAGCAAAGCTGAAATCCATTTGAATAAAAGCGATAATTCTATTCAATCCCTTAAAATAAATTCCGATAAAAATGTATTCAATCAACAAATCGTTGAATTGAATCCTTTGAGTTCAATCCTATCCAATGAAGAACTTCTTTTGTTCGCCACTCAACCCATTTCTCCGCAAACGACTCTCCAGTGCACAATAATTCGAGATAAAAAAGGTATGTCATTGTGCCATGATCATTTTACTAAATTATTAAATATAAGAATTTAATTCAATTAAAATATTTGAAGGATTGGACCGTTCCCTTTACCCAACGTATTACATGCATTTGCAAGGTAATTCATAAATATTTAGTTTTAATCTCTATTTTGTTAAACCAAGTCTTTGATTGATCAGCGATTGTGTCAAATTCAGAACAACCGGACAAAAATGAGAAGTCAAGTGAACCGCCTTCTCCTAAGTCTCGCAAAAATAGCGTAGAATTAATAAATTTCACGAATGAAAGTCCAATAAATTCCAATTCAGAGACGTCTCAAACAAATGGGGGAACGAGTCGTGGATCACAAAATTCCAGTAATTATCGACAGGTATTTCTTTTGTCGGGTCGGCGCCGAAAAAAGAGTAAGACTTACATAATCGGAAACGATCCGTTCGATATATCCCGAGGAAATTGTATCGCAAAACTCAAGTCTAATGTTTTGGGCACTCAATTCACTGCAATCCGGTTTGCATTCCTCTAACACTCATTTATTTCCACTTATTTTGGATCTATTCTTAGGATTAATACAAACGGTCGCCGACAAGAAATCGCTTCAATTATTTATGTATTTATAATTCGTTTTAACAGTTATTAATACATTGACTCGAAAGGGAAAGGGAGGAGAGAGAGAGAGAGAGAGAGAGAGAGAGAGAGAGAGAGAGAGACTCATTTTAAAGATATAAAACATAAAGAATTTGAACTTTAATTTTAACTTCTATTTGATATCATAGGAAACAAATGTTTTAGGATTCAAAGGTCCGCGAAAGATGACTGCTTTAATTCCAAGATATGAGCAGGTTTATATACATTATGTTCAATTTTGTTTTCTATATAATTTTAAATAACAATTTCTATATTTATAACATTAATTAAATAGTAAACGAAATTTGAAATCTTTAATTTTGAGGTCATTTTATTAAAAATCATTGGAATTAAGTTTTATTTTTTTTAAATATTTATTAAACCTTTTTTTTCAAAATTTTTGACGAATAATATATTGAGAATTAATATATTTTAAAATGAATGACCTTTTATTCTATTAATAAGTTAAACAATTATATAGATATTAATAAATATTTGTTAATAAATAAAACTAAATTATTTTCATTTCAATAATTAAATGTCAAAAAGATATTAACGTTGACTATAGTTTTCAAATTTTATAAATTATATAATTATTATTCTTAATATAAAATAATGAGTTTCATATAAAAATGAATCGCTTTTATAAACATATAATTTGTTTAATTAACAGATCAATACTCTCACAAATTCATCGATTTTTGATGAGTGGAAACGAAATAATAAAGCAATTCTTCAGCTCAAGAATAAGACTCCCGTTTGGAACGACGGTATCATTTATTTGTTATTTCTATTATTATAATATAATATAATTTTAATAATTATAATATCATTAGATTATAAACAATTTTTTAAAAAAAAAGTTTATAGAAGTTATTTCTTCATTAAAGTTTCATGTTGATAGCTAGGCCCTATAGCTAGGGTTTATAGTTTCGGAGTACAAACACTAAATAAGTGATCATTTGTTTGTGGATCACTTAAAAATCATCCCATAATCTAACCTTTTTATAATTAAAACAATTTTTAATTAATTCATTTTTTCGCTCAAAAAATCAGTGGTTTTTATATTTATTTAAAATTCATTTATTTTTAATTTAATAAATTCTAAAAATTATATTTATTTAAATAAACAAAAAATAGTTGATATAATTTAAACACTATTTATATGTCATTTAAATATTTGAATAATTAATGAATTTTTGTTGATTACAGAAACACAGTCTTATGTTTTGAACTTCAAGGGAAGGGTAACTCAGGCGAGTGTCAAAAATTTCCAATTAGTTACTTGTAGTGAAAGAGAGGACATTCAATTGTCGTCACCGACTAATCAGTCAAATATTTCTAATCAAACAAACGCTTCATTTGCACCGACTATTCCAGTGTCTCAACCATTGGGAGAGACCGTCACCACTGAATTAGTGTCGATGCAATTCGGAAGAGTTTCGACCTCTCAGTTCTCATGTGATGTCTCGTGGCCTCTGTCTCTCTTACAGGCATTTGCAGTGGCTCTCAGCAGCTTTGACTCTAAACTAGCATGTGAATGATCATGGTCTATAAATGGTCAATAATGTGAATCATCAATAACTGATTGAAATCCCACTGATCCCTGAGTGACACCGACTGCACTGACTCTAGTGCTGACACCTCTGACCACTGATCACATTTGAAATATGTCTCCCAATCGACTGATTTCGCAATAATTCCAGAGATGAACACAAAAGAGAAAATTTCCTAACATTTTATAATCACTGAATCAGACATTCCTTTAAAACATAAGAGTTTTTATAATTTCTTGTGATTTATTCGAACAAAAGAAGTCTTAAGACTTTTGTTTTACATTTAGAGATTGTAAGACAACTCTTTTTAATGTAAAGATTGTGATTTAAAAGTGATTTCCTTTTACTAAAAATAATTCTCTTTTTTTGTCATCTCTAATACGCGACTATTCTTGCAATTAATCACTTTTGCATTTTTAGATATCATTTATTATTCAAAAAAATGTAAAAAAATGTTTATTTGAATAAAATAATATTTATTTCGAAGATATTTTCAAAATTCTCCGTAAAATCATATTTAATAAAATTTGTCAAAAAACTCAAAAAACAGTTATTTTTAGTGAAAACCATTTTATAAGTTTTATTTATAAATTTTAGAAACACTAATAAAATGATTTACTGTTGATTTCAATAGTATCTAAAATATATATAAATTTTAATCAAGTAACTTTTGAAGATTACTTTTGAAGAAGGTCATAACTTGTAGACTCTATGTTATAGTTTGATGACAACTGTCCTTGATACTAATAAAAGATTTAAAGTTTAAAAAAATTTCATTAATTGCATTTTAATTACTAATAATTTACAAGAAATTCAATGAATGAATGATTCAAAATATTATTTTAATAAAAATTAAATAATTAATTAATAGATTTATAGCAGGGATGGCGAAAGAGGGGTATTCCGTAATACCCCCCCCCCCCCTAGAAAGCAAAACTTTCAAAATACCCCCCCTAGAAGTTTGGGATCCTTAACATTAGCGTCTATGGACAGACACTAGGTCTGTTGGATTTTTTGGTCTAGGGTAGGGTATTTTGGCCAAAATACCCCCCATAGGACTCGACCCTTTCGCCATCCCTGATTTATAGTAAGATTTTAAAAAACTAATTTTAATGAATTATTTTCACTAATTTCATTAAAAGTGATATAAAAAAGCAAATAATTCTTAAAAATGTTTTTAATTGTAATAAATATTTTTAATTTCCAGTTTAAAGTTGAAGTTCAGCCGTCGCTTCCGTTAACTTTAAAAAAATTCTTTTAATAAAATATTTGAGAGAATTTTTAAATCAAACCATTTGTAAAAGAATTTCAATTTTAACTTTTAATACTTTATTTTCCTCCAAAAGAAGTCTATTCGTTGATTCCATTTCTTTAATTTTGCGATTAATATCATTAGTGTTGTCAGATGTGGTCCACTTTCCCATCTTCTCATCAAAAATGATTATTTTGTCATCGAATTGAAGTTTAATGACATCACTTCCAAGTTTATTATCAAAGCTTTGATCCAATTGTCGCTGTAATGAAGACAATGGTTTAGATTTTCTGAGCGGAGATTTCTTATGACTAAAACGATTAGAAAATAATGGCATTATTTTACTCAAAGTATTATTAATCAAAAATAAAAAGATATTCTCTTAATTTATCATTAAATTCATATAAAATAAACAAATCGGTAGTCATAGTAACCAATACTTGTATTTTTTTGATTCATCACTTTTCCAATTTCTCTATGAATTAATATTTCAGTAAACTTTTCCTTTTGATTATCTTTAAAAACCAATAAATTCTTTGATTCATTTTTTTTAATAATAAAATTGAAATAACATTAGAATAGATTAATACTATAAACATTTTATGTTAAAGAGTTGTTCTAAAGGAATAAACAATTTTTAGATATATTTAAAAATACATAAAAACCTCTGAAAATGAATATCATTTGAATAGAAATTGAAAATATTTGGTACCCTTTCATAGCTTTCATTCTATTGATACCATCTCTAAGTATAGGAAAAGGCATTGAGTTCTTCATTTGGATAAAACACTAATAAAGTTTGAAATGAATTGTGGAACCATATAAGTTATATGATATAACCCAATAATAAGATAATAAAGTTTAGTTAACGATATTTGATTTTGAAAATGTTGTCAAATTAAACTCAAATTATTATATATTTTTTGAAAAATAAAAACTTGTCGTAAAATATTAGAAAATGAAAGAAATGGAATACCAATGAATTGGTTTTGAGTGAAAACTTTTGAGGCTACAGAATACAGCTCACTGTCATTTGACCCTGACAACGCTTAGAACCTTTCATATATCATTTGTGACACATATCGTTATTGAATCTTAACTTTTGTTTAAGTGAGGCTCACTTTTTCTTTCTCTACAAATTATTAAGAGTTTATTAATAGTTTATCACTTTTTTTCAAATGGATTTTCGATTTAATTCTTTAATATTTTTTACTGAATTATTTGATTCAATCAATTTTCATAAAAATTATTCTTTTTATGTATTTTTAATAATAATAATACTTTTGATTTACTTCTTTTATGTAATCAATAATTTCAACGATATAATTGTGGTAAGTTTTGGGCTTAAAATTCAAAACATAGTCTCTAATTAATTGTATATAGATACTATAGTATCTTGTAAAGTATCTTGGTGTTTTAAAATTAGTTAACCCAAGCAGTGTTTTACTTAATGGATAAATCGATAAATGACTGAATATATAAATTATTAAAATATTTAGGACTTAAGTGACACTAAAGTTAACAAAAATCTACAAAAAGCTATAAATGGATCCAATGATTTGCCACCGAATTATCCAAATGGTTGGATACCAGTTCTCGAGTCTATCAAAGTTCAAACCAATAAAATTGAAACTTTTAGAGCTTTTGGTCACCAATTAGTAGCGTTTAGAGGACAGAGGGGTCAGGTCTATATCTTAGATGCATTTTGTCCTCATTTGGGAGCAAATATTGGAGTCGGAGGAAGAATTGTTTCTGAATTCGATGAAGATTGCGTCAGATGTCCTTTTCATGGATGGACTTTCAGAGGAATAGACGGTCGATGTGTTCGAATACCAGATATCAATCGTAAGTCAATGTTTATATGATTTTACATTTGATTAAAGTTATATTCTTTAATTCATAGCAAGTGATGTCCCGAACGTTAAAATTAAAGTCTGGGAATCACTAGAAGTAAATCACATAATATTCGTTTGGTATCACTCGGAGGGCTCTCAACCCTTTTGGTTTCCCAAACAAATCAAACCAATTAATAACAATGAATGGAAGTTTGAGGGAAGAACTGAACATATCGTGAACTGTCACTTTCAGGTCATAATTATAATTACTTTTGAGACTAATTTCTCATAAAATTTAGAGTTTTATTTGTCGTTAAGTATTTGTTTGTTATTAGAGATTAATCGACAGAAAAATATTTTAATAATCGGAGAATATTTAAATTTTGTAGGAAATACCGGAAAATGGTCCCGATAGGGCACATCTCAATGAACTGCACAGTCCAGCGGTTATGTCGGGAAATATAATAAAGAAAAAAATATTTTATGATTTGATATCTAAACTAATTTTGCACGAATGGGAATCTGAGTGGTGGGCCGACACATCAGAGCCACACATCGCACACATGAAACTAATGGTACGAAATAAAGTGTTTGGTTTTACAATTCTTTCGATTGACTTCACTGTTCGTCAAATGGGTCCCGCATTTGTAGAATTACTCTTTAAGACAAAGAGTGGTATCAGTGGAGCATTTCTTCAAATGGTTATTCCCGTCGAACCCAATTTAAATCGTATTATTCATCAAATTTATTGCGAGCCAACACTTAAGGGCAAACTTTTGGCAAAATTCCTTCTTTACGGCGAAATTAAAATGGTTTTCATTTAATCTTTTATTTATTGATAATTAATTATAGTTTATATGGTTTTACAGATCGAAAGGGATATAATTATTTGGAACAACAAAAAGTTTCTCAAAAATCCTACTTTTAGTAAAAATGAGAAGAATTTGGTTCTATTCAGGCGTTGGTTCAGACAATTCTATTCTGAGAAAGACTACAAAATGGGCACAAAAAATGATTTTTAAGTTAAACCAATTTATTGAAACATTTTATGTTTTCATTAAATTATCGAATTTTAAAGAATTTGTTAATAAAAATGAAATTATTTTGAAGAAAATTTAGAGAAACCCATAAGTCGTGCCATTTCTTCGTCCTGAAGATCAAAATCGTGTCCTCTTTTTCTTTTCTTTTTCTCTTTTCGTTTGTCTTTTCGATATTCTTTGAGTTTTTCTTCTTCTTCTTTGAGTTCTTTGACTCTGTCTTCGATATCAAACTCTTTCTTTTGTTCTTCGAGTTTGCGTTTATTGTATTCAAATCTTCTTCTGACGTCTTCGAGTGTGGATCTATTGATCTTCATATTCATTCCAAGATTCCTCTGATGTTTTTTGCCATTTATGTGATCCAAATAATTGATGGAATCTTTGACGACACAATCACAGACTTCACAATAGAAACCACCCGTTTGTGAACTCGGAGTCGATTTATTAATGACAACAGTTTTGCCTAATTTGGACTCTAAGTCCACTCTATAGTCCCGAGGCTTCAGGTTTTCCCGTTTTTTCACTTCTTTGGTTTCATCGCCGTCTTTACTCTCCTTCTGATTGTCTTCATTATCGGACTCATTATCATCACTGGAATTATCCTTTCCTTTAATCCTTTGTTGTGCGCGTTTCTCATACTCTTCTGTATCCCATTTTCGTCTGAAATCATTTGTATTCGACATAACTATTAATTTATTATCAAATTTTCAAAACAAATCACTTTTTTACTCAAAATATTTACGATTCAAATGTCAACAAAAAACAGAAATCCCTTCAGAAATGCTATGACTCGAGTGAAGGTATCGTTTTGTAACACAATATATGAGTTATTGAAAACATTTCGGGTGTGTCTCTCATCACAACATCTTTAGTTTAAAGTTTTAACCGAAGAAGTGGTCAGTTTTAGAAGTGATGGCACCCTTAGGCAGGTGTTGGGCGCCCTGTTTTACCCTCAACTCTGGTTTCTTGAATCTGAAGAGGGGCTCAATATTGACATCAATATATTTTGGTTTAATACACATCTTGGTATTTACCTATTCCATTTATATTTTAACCGGAGGACAAAGTGACACATTTTATTCACCACTCTTTGAGCTGAACCGCTATGGGATGAATATCGCATCCGTTTGTCTTATTATTTATTCTATTTGTTACATATTCTTCGGTTGTTATGGTCTTATTTATGGCATCAAAACTGTAAGATTTGATGAGACTTCGAGTCTTATTAGAGTTAATGAACTTTTAATTCAATTTATTTATTGATTTACGAATCGATAGGAAACGCGTTTCTATTATTTGCCGTTCATTTACTTCACTTCAATTGAGATCTTATTTATGATATCTTTCGGTATTTTTATGGTTTACCGCTATTACCACAACGTAAGACATTAATTGTTTTGATATATTTGTGAATAACTGTAATATAATTATGAATTTGTTAGGAATGGGCGACATTTGCGGCACTCATTCTTTGGTTCTACACTTGTTATCACTTCTATTTATATCTTGTGGTCGTTTCTCTTTATTATCAGTTGAAAGCCATACAAAACCCCACATTTATTGTTCTCTACCCATAATCAATCTTCAAATGCAATTATTCTAATAATTCACATATTTTTACACATTTTATACATTTTTAATCATTTTTATACCCATTTTTAATATATGACTCAATTATCTCAAAGAGAGTTAACCCAAAGCACGTATTATATCAACAGATTTTTGTTGAATTCCGTCCAGAATCTCATTTTAATGAAATCGGTCTCAGATTTTAAAAGAGATTTTTTAAAAGAGATCAGGGATGGCGAAAGGATCGAGTCCTATTTTTGCCAAAATACCCCCCCCCCCCCCACTAGACCAAAAAATGCCAACAGATCTAGTGTCTTTCCATAGACGCTAATGTTAAAGTTCCCAAACTTCTTGGAGGTATTTTACAAATTTAGCCTCGTAGAGGGTATTCCGGAATACCCTCTTTCGCCCTATCTAATTAATAGAAATATATTTTACTAAGATGACAAGTAAATTTGTCTATTTAAATCGTTTCAATTGACATTTGATTGATGTAATCTAACATTTTCGATTTCATATAAATTGGTTGCCATTTTATGACAATTTATTTTATTTC
>JAQFZM010000361.1:0-36316 GCA_034695785.1 Galumna obvia
TGACAATTCAAATGATAAGCGAAAGGCATAATTCAATATCACTTTTTTTATTTTAAATATTTATAATTAATTCTATTCAAAACATTTTAAATATTGTGTTTATATTTAATAAATTCTAATCTTATAATTCTTTTATAATATATTATACTTATTATACTTTACTATAAAATATATAATATTTGCAAACAAAAAATTATATTTTTCATTATTCTATTTCTATCCAAATTTTAATTTTAATAAATATGAAATTTTTCATAGATTTTTATACATATAATAAATAATTCATTCGCAAATTTAACCTTATTATTCATGATTCAATTCAAGGATATTATGTTTTCTTACAAATTTTCAACAAATCCTAAAACTTATAAATAAAAAACATAAAGTAGTTTTTAAAGAGTATAAATTTACCAACCAAGCTAATTTCTTAAATTAAGAGAATTTTAATAAAGAAATAAAATTAAATAAAAATTTTTTGATAATTTTGTCATAAAAAATAAATATTAATATATAAAACTCAAATTATAAAACATTGTTTACTAATTATTTTGGGAAAGATTTATGACATAATCTAGTATCTAATAATTTATGTTTCTAGAAAAATTATTTACCTATATTCTAAAATTCCTAGAGCAGATTGAATAACAAAAAAAAACTATATATAACATAAATTTATATTTACTTCAAATAACTTTTATAAATTAATATTTTTGAATAAATAAATAGTTATTGAAATAAATATAAAATTAATATTTTATGATATATTAAGAATAGAAATAAGAAAATTAATCAAGTCATAAAAATTAATTATTATCAAAGGTTTAAAATATAAAGTAGTGGAAAAAATTATGTAAGATCGCTTAAATCTCTGTAATTTTTGAATGGCTTTAAGGATTTTAAAGCCGTTTTCATTAATATTACCTGGAATAATTAGATATTATAAAAATTAAATTATAATAAATTTGAGTAAAGGTAAAAATATTTTTAATTTAAAAGTTTTAAAAATTTGAAAATTTCAAAAAATTTGACGAAATATGTAGGCCCATTGTAGCTTTGTTTGTTGTTTAATCAAATAATGGCTAGTAACAATGTTGCTTAGTTGAACTCAATTTATTGAAAAATCACAAAATATTTCAGAAATTAACTGTTTCATATTCTATAACAGTTGTCTTTTAGTCTTTTTGATCTAAAATAAATCACTTAAACAAACTTAGCTCTTTTATTTGTTAGCCGAGTAAAACAATCTTGGTGTCATTTTAAACTTGGTGTCATTCTGTATTGGAACAATATAAAATATTTTAGCAATCCTATGAAATTAATTTAATAATTCATTAAAATGCCTTATTATTTTTATTTCATAAAATTAAAAATTTTCTCATAATACAAACTATTCTTAATTAATATTAAATAATAATATTAATATGTAATTATTCTTGATAAATTTAGTGTAAACCGTTTTAAAATCGATTGATCCTTTCAAAAGCTATAGCAGTTTAACGATCTTACATAATTTTTTCCACTACTGTATATATATATATATAAATTTTTATAAAGATGAAAAAACAATTTTGTTTTTTATTTAAACCTTAAATAATTATATATTTATTTTAATAAAGGTATTGATTAAAATTGAATAAAATATATAATTCAGTTATAAAAATGATAGAATAATCCACCTTGAGAATTTTATTTAATTTGGTATACCCTGAAGCAATCCTTTATTGTTATAATTTGGATATGAATGAGTTCGTAATTTTGTAAAATGAAATTTAATATTATTTGAAACACATTTCTTGAAATTTAAACATTAATGATTTAATCACTTTTATTCATCTCTTAATACAAAGGTTTGAGTTGAGTTAAGAGTTGGTTGTGAGTTGCGTTAAGTAAGGTCAATAAAAGTCTCTTATTCAGAGATGACCAAAGAACTCGACTCCAGGGGGATGGTAAGGGGGTATTTTGGAAAAAACCCCAAGGGGTTATTAGGATAGAGCGTTTATCAAAAACCTCAAAATCGCCTATTTTTGCGCTATTTGATTTTTAATGCTATTTTAGGCTATTTAAGGGTTATTAAGAGCTATAATTGTCAATTTTACATGACACTTCACTCAAAAATCAATAATTTTCAATTAAACTTGGTTTTTTGGGTAAAAATCGCTATAAAATATCGATAGTTTTGATGAGAAAATAACGTTTAAACAATTTTTAACTCAAAATAATGTCTAAATTACTTATTTTCTTTAAAAATTTGTAAATTTTAGCTAAAAATTTTACAAAACCAAGGACGCCGCCTAATTTTTCTAGGTGGGGCTTACTGCTGATTTTTCCAAGAGGGGTATTTTACCAATTTTGCTGATTAAAGAGAATGTTTTGGAATACCCCCCCCCCCCTCTATTGGCCATCCTTGCTCTTGTTTGATTTTTATAATATTTGATGTGATTTGTATTTAAGATTCCAAACTATTAAAGTGCGCGCTTGAAAATATGAACAATAATTGATAGTCATTGGTCAGTATCTTTTTATAATAGAGTTTGTTCATGATACAACGTATAAAGAAAGGTCAAATATTAGATATATTCTGATTAGTAAAGGGTATAAATTTTTAATAAACTTGGTAATAGTATTTGAGAATGCAAATTTTAAGGTCCCCAAAAGCGCCCTTTTTTTGGATTGTAGATTATATTCATTGACAATCGGTCTATCATTTAAGATATCACTTCAATCATTGATTTTTTTCGATTTGAAAATATTTAATACTTTCCAAAAGTCAAGAGTTTCACACATTTCATACATTTCTCTAAAAGAATCTTCGATTTATTTTCTTTGCCTTCTTTGACCTAATCTCATGTTTCGTACATTTTGTGCGCGAATTTTAGAATTATTGTCTTATTATTCAAATCCATATTTCCTTTACTCCAAAAATATAGAAATTTATTTGAGGATCACTTATTCGATCGAAACTTACAATTTATTTTCCAATAAGCGTACACTTGATCTATGGATTGACTCTCTCTCTCCCTCCCTCTCCCTCTCTCTCTCTCTCTCTCTCTCTCTCTCTGTCTCTCTCTCTCACTCCCTCTCTCGCATGAATTGAACATGTTTGTTTTTATATGAATTTGTAATGTAATACACCTTTACGTACTCACATTCTGTGTTCTTATTTATTTGATAATCAAATGGCGATCGCATCGAATGCGTCGACCGTTAGATAAGTTTTGCCACAAATTCTTTAGTCATTTGATTGAAGAGAGTCTCTCTGAGTCCGCCTTTGCCTTAACTACAGATAAAATTTGTAATTCAAGTCACACTTATTTTCTCGCAAATTCACTTTCGGGAATTCCGGCTAATCGATCAGTAGTGGCACCACTACTACTCTTTTCTGGCATAGCTTTGGGTTTGGCTTTTCGTTGATTATGTAAATTATTTGTGTCTTTCATTTTCTATTTGTTTATTTGTGTCCAAACATATCCAATGCAAACAATTCTTGATGTCTGTAAATATGAAAACCAAATGATTGTAAGCCTTCTTTTTTTATGTCATTTGCTTTCTTTCAAAAGATATGCATTTTATCTCTTCAAACATCTTTTTAAGGTCTTTTGAGAATTCAATTTAATCGTTGAAAAGAATTGAAACTCTGTTGTTGAGCGCCACTACTTCTCTCTATTATATGGCTCTTCATTAAACAATTAATGAAATATTGGCTCAAATTATCTCTGAGTTGTCATTTGAGTTAACATTAAGTTAGGCTTAGTTTCAGTTTTGATTTGATTTTAGGGAGAATTACTGTTCACTACATTTGTTCGATATTAAAGTATGTCCACCGAAATAACGACACATACATCGCAACTATAGTTGTGTTCTTAAGTAAATTTTGATGGACCTCTCACTCAACTCGACTATAAGTCTATTTCACAGTTATATACACTCCGTATAATACATACGATATATTGATGTCCATATGTTGTACACCGATTGAAGCACAATATGTCTGTGCGCTCACAATATACCAATCGTTTGCCATTCGATTGGTTGTCGGCCCAAATATATCTTTTCCTTTCTTAGTCTTTCCTCTATTATTATTGAATGGCTTTCGATCCTTCTTTGGATTCTTAATAACTTTTTTGTGCCAAACAGTTAATACTCGGACTCATAATAAGCCAAAGCTGTGAAGAGTTGATTATTTTCTCTATTCTTTGAAATACTTTTGATTTTTACCGTCCATTCAAATAGATTTTCATTTTCTTCAATTCTTTGTGGTTTAAAAACTGCAGAAGACTTTCACTTCTATTCTATTAAATTAAATAAACATCACTTATCACTCCATTTACTCTTTGATTACCACCACATCTATACTCTTTTGAATGACAAATATATTAATACTTTTCGTATCATTTCTATGAATTCGATTTCATGTCAGACATACATCTTATCAGTTGTTGACATGCATTCAATTTTATATATCAACCTCTTTAGTGACCGATTCTGCGTCACTTCTGTCCATAATTTCATTTCACTTATTTCTATACATTTTATTAAAAATGACTGAAAACTGAAATTTATTTTAATTATATTATTTGTGTAAACAATGTTTTTATTCGTTTGATTAGTTGAGAAACTCAAGTGATCGCACCTCTCATATAAAAACCGGTCATAGATTCAGGCCTTTAAGGCATTTACTCCTACAATGACTCAACATTTACTCATCTCTCTCTCTCTCTTTCTCACTCTCTCTCTCTCTCTCTCTCCCTCTCCTCTCCCATCCCTTTCGTGTGATATTTCAAATATAATAAGAGTAAAACTTTTTGTAAACATTAAAGAGAGAAAAAGGATTTCCGATTGTCTTAAGATTTTGTTTGTCCCGAATTGTGTGATCATTGAGTGAGTTCTGACAATTGATGACAATTTGGAATTTTGACAAACAATATATGATTATTGTTTAAGATTTTTTCCCCAATAAGTCGATAGTAAATTGTTTTCTTTCAGAACTATGACATGTCCTGAGAGGACATCTTTGTATTGACTGTTATCACTGATCAGTGTTTCAGTGAGTCGTAAGTCGTAAGCATTTCAACAAATATTTCAACGATTTTATAGAAAAACATAAGAATCAGATTTTGATTAATGATTAGACAATTGAGAAATAATGAAAAGAGTTGTCTTATTTGTGTCCTTTAAAATGATGACCAATGATGTGATGAGTATTTGTGCTCGACTACAGCTGGTTGAAGGGGACCAAATAATTGAGAGCAATTTGTTTTGTCTAATACAGCAAACAAAACAAAATTAAATTTGGCCCGAATTCAACCGGCTTTAAGACAAGCATTCAATTTCATGTTGACTTATTTGGCGCTCCCAATGCTTTCCCAGTGACGACGAGTCACTGCGATGCCAGTGCTCTTCTGCCAGCCTTTAACACTGATCCTCATATGTGACATTAAATGCACTGAATATTACAATAGGTTTGTATGCCTTCTCTAATAGTGGCTCCAAATATACGATATTATAAGTGAAACTATGGCCCAGAAATTGATTGCCAGCAATAAATTGCATTAAATATTAGGCGCACATAATCTTACAAAACATTTATATTTTAAGCCATATTTTTCTCTTTCACACCAAAAGAAAACTTCTTTATTCACTTCTGACTTCATTTCCAACTAATTTTAATTTAGAAAAGTTTTAACAAAAATCATTAGTAAAGTCTCAAATAACAACTCTTTTCTCTATTTTATTGATTTAACAAATTATAAGCAAAATATATGTGAATCACTCTTTCAATTCTCTTCTAATAAAAGTGTTTATCTTTTCTAATAATTGTTAGTTATATGACATAAGTTATCCATCAATTTTTCTTATAAATCACTGGTATTTAATTCATTCTAAATGCTATGAATTTCAATCAATCAATCAATTTATGGATTATTATTAGAAAACTTGAAAAATATGTTTTATTATACAATTGTTTAGTCATAATATCGTTAATATTAAATGAAATACAAAATAGAATGAAATCAGAGGTTATTCTTTTAAATCCAAAGCGAGTATTAGACAAACAAAAAGTCTAATTATGTTAAGCTTGCGGTCAATCATTGCATTCATTTATTATTTAATTATATTTGAATGAAATAAAATTCAATGTTTTTTTCGTTTACCTAAAATTTGTGAATAAGTTTACCTGAATTTCATAAATTAGGGGTTAAAACAGGAAATGGTGGACCCCTTTGATCTCTTCTTCTGTGATAAAGTGCGTCCGATATGTGTTTTGAGAAAACTTGAAAAAGAGAATTGTTTTCTCAAAATATAATTCCTGTGGAATCGACACAACATTTAATAATGATTGGAAAGACAAGAATAGATGAAATATGCATTCCTTTGCTGTCAACTGTTTGAGTTCTAATCCAAATTCAGTCTAAAGTCGAGTCCATGGATTCTCATATGATATGAAATCCTTTTCTCAATGATAACACTTCTGGTCAAATATAAAGATAGGAAAAGCATAAAACCCAACACTTCTGGCACTCATTAGATAGTGATTGAGTCACACAATTATAAGTTATGTTTAAGTGTTGTTCACTCGATTCGCAACATTGAGTCATACTTTTGACAAAAAATAATAATAAAAGAATATTCTGTAATATTCTCTGTTATGTTATGTTATGTCGAGTCTAACAGAGACTGCCTTTTAGTTATACTATTAAATAAAGTCGTGACTGATATCCAAACCGAATCATTTGGTTGCCTATCTTTGGTGAATGTGTCGGCTCTGGCATTAGGCAAAGGAATTGAATGTTGAGCGCATGTACACATTGATGATGTGCTGCTGTGCTGCTGGCGCTTTACGTCCGCCAAAGATGCGTATATTGTGGCACAAATGGCACTAAAATTTAAGGAAATGCACAAAACATTTATTAGTTTAACTTCTTATTCATCATAACTATGAGTCTGTTATGTTGTGCTGTCGGCCAAAAACAACAACAACAACACTGACTGCAACTGACACACAATCCATTCGATACAAACTAATTATTTCTTTATTTCTACTAATTCTGTCTCAATTCTGTCTCAATTCTGTGTCACTTTTCCTTCTCTTTTATATATGATTTTTTCCATTTTCTCAAAAGTTGACCGAATGCTCATATTTTCTCTTATATTCAATAATCAAATGAAGAGTGAGCTTAAAGTCAACAAAGATGGCCAGAAGAGCAAACGAACAAGAATACTACAGAATACTACAGAATATTGCAGAATATATTTCTATATTTTGATTTTGCATTCATTTTATTAGCCTTTTGTTGAAGTGGTGTTTCATTTATTCTAAAACTAATGGATTTCTATTTCTTTTGTCAGAGAATTGGATTAATTATTATTAAAGTTATTGATCTGTAGATAACTTCCGGATGTATTGCTCTGATTGATTGCAGACTCTTTTATTCATTACATTCATAAACCTTTGAGACCTTTTCATATAAAACTTATTACATAATTAGATATTTGAGTGAATATAGAGTGTATTCTTGTATTCAAATGTAATTATTTTCAAATCAATTTTAGTCTCTTCACTGCTCTTTAATGATATATTTTCAGTAAAAACAAATCAATTTTCTTAAATCTCAAACGATATCTGAATTTTAATGCAGTCCTCATCTATTTGGAAGCCATAGCAGTATCTCTTCATATGATTGAGTCAAACCCATAGACTCTCTTCTAATTGAAGTTAATTTTTTTCCTTACAATCGATAAAAACTTTTCTCGTTTAAACTCAATTCTCAGATAATGTCTAAGAAAACAATGAGTTATAATTTATTACTTTTTTGTTCTTTAAATCTTATACTAAAGCCTTCTTTTTATATTTCACCTTAAAATGGATTTTTTCATAAACTTATAAATTAATTTTTATTAAATGATTTCATTAGTATTTCTTCAATTTATCTTCACTTTAAACAAACACTTTTTAACTTTAAATTAATGATTCACTCAAATGAGTCTCAAATTATTATTTTATTATTTATTTTCTAAAATCAATGAATATTTTTTATATATTTATAGAATGAATAATCAATATATTTGTTAATTTGATTTATATCTTGGATTAGGTGTCGATAAATAGTGACTTCAATAAGAATAAACACTAATTATATAATTTATTAATTTTTTTAAATGAAAGTCTTTGAGTGAATTGTGTGGAACTCATAATTTAAAGTCAAATATATTATTAATGTATTAAATCTGTTTTACTGATTGAACGCTCAAAACTTTAAACCCCGTCTAAAGTATATTAGATTTAGATTTTATTCATATAAAAAGTTTTTGCTTTAATATAAATATTAATATCAGAGACGCTTAACGGGGGGTCTATAATAGTTTATCCCTTACAATGAATTTGTGGTTAAAGCGATAAGAATTTGCATTTAAGTCGATTTTTTGACAGTAATTCTGCTTTAAATAAATGAAAACAATTAAAGACTAAATAAATATTTTAGAAGTCATCTAGACCATTTTAGCTGAGATTACGTCAAAATATACCATTTTATTATTTATATCTTACCAAGAACATTCTTTTAAAACTATTCTTAAATAAAGTAGAATTATATGTCAACTATTTATATATTTGAGGACTCATTCTGTCACTTATATTATAAACGTTTTTTTCGCCAATAATTTTTAAACGAATTATTGAATAATTTTATTAAATAAAAGACAATCGTTTGACAACACTTTAGTTATTTGACGAAATATTTGTTTGTCTATAGTTTTAAAATATTTCTTATAACAAATGTTAAAAAAATTGCGAAATTAATTAATTATAATAAAATGAAAATATTTTCAGTTTATATGAAAAATATTTTTGAATATACGCTTTGCGTCAATTCTCAGTATTGATATCTTAATTCACTTTTTATTTAATTTTGCAAAATTTTGTATATACTTTAAATAATTTTTTGGTGTTTATGACAAACAGTGTTTGTAATCGAATGCCGACACATCCGAAGTCTGTCATTTCTCGCAAACTTTCTAACTATCGTAAGAAAGAATACAACACACACTCACTCACTCACACACACATTAACTCACTCACTCACTCACTCACACACACACTCACACACACACACACTCATACACACACCAAAGTGTCAGTGCTTTTATTTGACCAAAAAAGCGGTTAACGTTATTATTATTATTTTTGTGAGATATCTAATGTTCTTTTCTTGAGTCGGATTCAATCCATTCTTATTTTTTTGTGTCCAAATGTGTGTTTCTTCTCTTTATGGGGTTTTACTACACATGAGAGAACTGACTATTATAGTAGAGATCGATTATATTTGAGCCGAACAGTCATTCGATTTTCTTATTCTTATATTTATTCTGAAATATTCGGTTCAAAATTCTTGTGAAATGTTGTTGAAAGGGAACAGTTCGAGAAGCCTTTCCCTCATTGCCATCAATATAGATGCCACCACTTAATCGTTTTTGTCATTCTATTTATTCCTTAGATTTTTTCTATTTATACGCTTTTCTCTGCAAACTCTATATTTCTATTTTTATTTATCCCTTCCCTTCACTTTCAACAAAACCTTCAAAGCGTTTAATT
The DNA here is from genome assembly GCA_034695785.1 of Galumna obvia. Classification (NCBI taxonomy): domain Eukaryota; kingdom Metazoa; phylum Arthropoda; class Arachnida; order Sarcoptiformes; family Galumnidae; genus Galumna; species Galumna obvia. The sequence goes on from JAQFZM010000361.1 coordinate 9,590, forward strand.
TTTTAAATTTTATATATTGTTTTCTAACTTTAATATTAATATTATTTCTAAACGATATTCTCATTATAGCGATAGTAATGTATTAATACTGTATTAGTAAAATATTAGTACAATATTAGTACTTTCCATTTCCTTTCGTGATCTGTCGCTCCTCTATTAACACATTAAGAGTTGTCTAAAAATAGTCTAAGAATCAAATCTTTTCAAAAAAATTTATTTTTTTTTCAAATTGAAATAAAAGATGAGCTCATTTTAAAAATTAGATTTTATTCGTTAAAAATAATTTGAAATAAGTTTACAAATGTTTAAAAAAAGCAATATTTGATCAAAAATGTTGAGTCCGAGTTAGCAGAAGTTAGCTTAAAGGGCAATCCTTAAAGCTATGGTCAGTTATCTGAGACGACTGATTGTCTCTGAGTTCTAAAAAACAGTGAATAACGTTATGGCGTAAGTCATCAATCATTTAAATGACATTAACGCAAAACTTGACTTTTAAGAAAGTATTCCATCTGATCCTCTCATCCATGTCTTCAGATTTCTCTTCAAAAGATTTTTCTGTTTCTCGACTTTAGGAATGCCGTCAAATGCCTTACGTTTGAATAGTTTCGGTATTTTATATGATTTTTATATAAAAGAAAACAAAAATTTCATAAAATGATAAAATGAGTTATCATTTACTTAAAACCATTTGGTTTTTGGCCCCTAAACTACTTTAAGAAAATTGAATTATGAAAACTTATATTATATTATATTATATAACATAAATAATAGTAATTATTTTATAATAATTAAATTGAAAGCAATTCCTTCGGGAAAAAAAGTCAATTACGAGATATTTATATATTTCAAAGTCTTATTGATTGGAATTTTCAATGCAATACAATGTGTTGAACACATGTGAACACATTTCCAGACAGACTCTAAGTAGTAGAATATCGTTGAACTGATCCAAGAGAACTCCATACTTCTTTACATTCCATACGGCCCTCAATATGGCTTAGATATGGGAATAGAAAAGAAGATATGGCGCTCTAATGGACATCATTTTTCAGAGATATCAACGAAATAATAAGAATTATCCGTTGCTTTACATTGCAATTAATCTAATGTCCAAAAAACTAAGAGACGGCTATTATTTAGTTTTTATTAAATAAATTTAGAGATAATTTGATGAAATGTTTCACTGTTTTGTTTATCCGAAATCACATTCAAAATAAGATAACATATCATTGAATTCACAAACATTTTGTCCAACGATTTGCCAAAAGTAATGCACAAAACGTTCGAAATTGAGTTCAGACTAAGACTGACAAAAGACACAAAATTTTCTACTGAGGAAGTCTTCAACTCTTGAGGATGTGCTTCAGCTTTGAGACTGAGATGTCTGAATGCATATCCTTATAAGGGGTGCCAGAGATGAGACTCAGATGAGCAAAGAAGAGCCCTGTCGTAGGGGTGTGTATCCTATGGTTTGAAGGCACAGCCTGTGAATAGCTCTCCAAACTTTTGCTGAGCTGTTGCTCTTCAACGCACACATATGTTATTCATTTTAGGATTTTGTGTAAATTGAGATGAGGGGGGATAGGGATGACATAGTCGTACGCTCACACCCTCCCTATTACTGGCATTAAGAGCACAGCGAGTCTGCCATCACTACTGACGAAAGACTCAACAAAATACAAATTCTCTCGATTTTTGGTCGACTATTGAATTAGATTTTACGTCAAATTATTTTCATTCAAATAAGACTTTTATTCAAACGGTTTTAAATCACTTAATCGCACAAAAAGACTAAATTATTAAGTAATGCCTTTCGTCTCCATTACATAATGTCTTTATTTGAGTTCTTAAGCCATACAAACACTAAAACATAGAATCCATACATAAAAAGCATTGAATGAAAGGCAAACATAAAACTAAAATAAATTCGAGAGTTATTTCTCTTCGATTAATATAAAGTCAGTGTTGAGTCAATTGATATAATTGTCTTTTAAGAAAAAATTATCAAATGGTTGGCAACTGAGACATTCACTCTAGTGATCCACTCATGCCATCACATATTTACCACTTTTATTGACAACTCCTTTACTTTTTAACGACAAATTAAATTTTCTATTGTATTATAAATTCGTTTAGTTTTGGTGACGACACAACTCTGATCTCTACTCACTTTATAGTCAATTAAAGAGTTGGAACCCCTCTGACCGCTCTTATACTTGATATAAAGCAGATGCCATTAAATTTGTTACAACCTTTAAGATATCTCGTCATAAGACATATAAACAAAATTTAATCGATTCCATCAAACATTTTATTAATAATTATAAACTCATTCTGTGCGGTCGACCACAAAATAACGCTTTTTTATTCTAAGGCTATAATTTTCAAAATAACAAATCCTTTTTGAATCCCATTTTTATTCAATGACTCGAATAATATATAATTTATGAAAATCGAATTTTTTTTGTTACTAATTGGGATGAACTCATTTTTATGCTTTTTCTGTCTTTTGTGTGGACAGTGCGATGAGAATTCTGTTGTCGAAGTTGGCGCGAACCTGGATTGTCGACGAGAAAAAGGACGACGGATATACAGCTCTTCATTTGGCGGCTCTTAATAATCACGTAGAAGTGGCTGAGCTATTGGTCCAACAGGGAAAGGCTAATATGGATTTGCAAAACGTTAATCTTCAGACACCATTGCATTTGGCTGTCGAGAGACAACACACACAGATTGTCAGAGTATGGCCTAACATCTCATCGATATTTGCTTTACATCTCATAAATATTCGTTACGTTTTCCTAAACTTAATTTTGAATTTGAAGTCAAATTATTTTTAAATTAAACCCAAAAAACTCAAAACCAAATTCTGAAGCTCTGCTTCACTCAAATTAAGACAATTTTGGTTACGGATTGTGAGGGACAACAATTCCCTTTTTCTCTTTCTTATCGGCATTTGGGCTGTTCTGAGACTTTTCGAGTCTATTAAAGCATTAGATAATGTGTTGGTATTTATAGCGCACACAACAGGAGAATGACTTCTGTAAAGATGGTTTACATAAGGAGTAGATGTAAACTATTTTTGGGCTCTAGATTTGAGCTAAACATTACTCTTAAACTAATAAAATAGAAAGTAATACATCTGTACAGCTGTCCCTTCTCTTCTTCCCAACAATTTTATTCCTTATATTATAAGAAAAAATGCTTTTTATTTGATTTTAATTTAGATTTAATTCTATGAATAGAAAGGAAAAAAAAATTATTTTGAACCCAAAGTTATTCAGACATTAATAAGAATTTCTTCCATTTGTCTGACCTTTTGATCGGTTGAATAAAATTGAATTTATTTAGGATTAAATAGAAATCCAATAAAATTAATTTATTGACTTTTCTTTAGCTTTTAGTTCGGGAGGGCTGTAATCTTAATATACCTGACAAAGATGGCGATACACCACTGCACGAGGCATTAAGACATCATACGTTATCACAATTAAGACAATTACAAGACATGCAAGACGTCGGAAAGGTATCAATCAATACATAAATCATATTTTTGATTAAAAACAGAGTTCTCTATAGAGTTGTCTAAAAAGAGTTAAATTTAAACAAAACTTAATTATCATTGAATATAGAGTTAGAATAGTTTTGAGCCTTAATTTGATTTTAGTTTTGAGTTAAACCTTTGATTAATTATTGTACTTAAAAGTAATTTTGATGTAATAATTGACAAAATTTGTTAAGCAATGGTTTAAAAGCAGAAATCGATTTCTTGGAAAGTTTTCTCAATTTCATTATATAATTATATGTTTTGTGTGGTTTAGCTATTGATGGGTTTGGGAGCTCAGGGCTCAGAGAAAAAGAGCAGCGCATCGATCGCCTGTTTTCTGGTCTCTAACGGAGCAGATCTTAATGTAAAGAATAAGAAAAACCAAACACCACTTGATCTCTGTCCGGATCCAAACCTTTGCAATACTCTGAATAAATGCCATAAAGAAAGGCTTTGGTATCGAATCCATTAATCTTTTGCTTTGACTTTGATTTTGATAACGTTATTTATTTGCAATTTATTTCAGTGGTGGACAACCGCCCGCCTCTCCCATATCTGTTAGCTCTCAAACAGAACAGGAAACCCTCGAAGAATGTATGGTCTGCTCTGATAACAAAAGAGATACACTCTTTGGTCCGTGCGGTGAGTGTGGCCTCACTTATATTGAAATCATAATATTTAAGGATTTGTTGGTTTTATATTTTAGGTCATGTGGCTACCTGTTCCATTTGTGCGCCCCGGTATGACTTCAATCAATTCTCAGTTTATCCAATAGTTTGTATATAACTATTGAAATAATACTTCTCTTTTGAAAAACAGTCAAAAATGTTTATCTCTTTAATAAACTACGATTTGATTCATTTCTGAAATCTTAAAATTTTTGATTTTTTTGTTGAAAAGAACTCATATTTGGTGTAAATCTCAATATCGGAACAAAACTTTATTTAATCGAAATTTATTTGAAGTTAACTTTTAAAGTCTCTTTTCTATTCCAATCCTTTTCCCCATTTCTGTTCCCCTCATTTGCGTTTTCTTTGCTTATTCTGTTCTCCATTATTCGACTGGAAAGGCATTTGTAGGCATCGCTCAAACAATTTCCCTCTTTTTCTGTGCATAAAATTTATTTTTAAATCGCTTTTCGTCGTTATGTGACTTTCAGTCTTTCTTTGGAATTAATTTCAAACTTAAGAGAAATCCAATGAAATATTTTTTTCAGTCAAATAAGACGACAGAAATACAAACTTTTGTTTTTTCCGAAACAAAACTTAATTTAATGGAAATTTTTATACAAAATTATACTTTGAATTAATTGAAACTTTCAAAACATTTCGCTTTTATTTTGATCTCAAGTTTTGTTTTGAAGACTAAATTAGTTTAAAACTGAGTTTTTTGTTTTATTTAATTTGTATTATTTCCAGGGATGGCAAAAGACCTCGATCTAAGGGGGTATAAGGGGGGGTATTTTGAAAATGATCAAAAATTGCCTAAAAATAAATCGTCAATTTTAAGTCGTATATATGACTACATTTAGTCATATTTTATGAAAATTAATAAAAGAATTTTGACCCAAAAAATGGAATTTTGTAGAAACTTATATATAGCCCCGAAATTTTCATTTAAACATTTTTTGATTATTTTATGTATTTTAGAGGTTTTCCCGCTTTTTATTGATGTTTTCTTAATTTTTCCCATTTTTTGCCAAATATTTCCCATTTTCTCTTTTGCTTTTGGAGGGTTTCCTGTGACTCGTTTAAGGGATATTTTGCTGATTTTTCGGTCTAAAGGGTATTCTCGAATACCCCCTATTTGCCATCCCTGATTATATCCAAGGAAATCTCACATAAATGGGTGACCCTTTAATTATTTCTTATCATTTAATAAACTTATTTTGAAATATACTTTCATTTTGTGATTTTCTCACAAAACGCTTTCATTTCCTTTTCTCACAGATTTATTCATAGATAAGTGAACTGATGTCGCGCTCAGAATATATTTTAGGTCTTCTCTTATTTCTTGAAATTCTAAAAATAATAATTCATAAGAATTTAAAAATTAATTTGTTAGTAATGTTAGCAATGTTAGCAAGTTCACTTCACTTCAATTTAATTTGAATAAACACAAGAAATACATGAAATGACGTTTCAACCAAATGTCTGAATAGAAATGCAATTCTTTCTTATAAAACCATTTTTCTTAAGCTCTGATTTATAGGCTTAGGCTCTAAATGAAGAATAATTGACGAACTCTTCCATTCTTTATAAACATATATTTGATAATAAATCTAAGGATTGATATTTTCAAACATATATAACATATTTTTTTTCAATTTCAGAGTCAAGAAATGTCTGATCTGTAAAGAAGTGGTCCAATCGAGGAATAAAGTCTGAATAATATTTAATTATTGAATAAATGTTTTTTAACTTAAATTTCTCTTTTGTCAGATCGAAGAGTGTTTGGTTTGTTCTGATAAGAAGTCCAGCATTTTATTTAAGGTATATTTTTATCCCAAAAGCAATAGAAAGCCTCTCCTTTTACAAAGAATTCACTCGAGTATCACATTTTCAAAACGATTAGATTAAAGCAATCGACTCATTATCTTATGTACTAAAATGAAAAAATGTCCATGATCACTGATCAATGATCATTTACATTTTCCCAGACTTTTTCTAAATTTTCTGAAATATCCTTAAAATTGATTTAAAAATTGGTTAAAATAAATTTATAAATACATATATTATATAAATAAATATAATCTAATTCTATTGAATTCTATTGAAGAAAATAAGTTATTCGAACCTCAATAGTATTGGTAGACATAAATAGACTATTTATAGCTATAAATAATAGATTTAGGATTTTATTTATTTCGACATTTTTCACATATTCTGATTACTTTCATTTGTCTAACAAAATGATGTAATAATTTGTAGAGAAATCTGAGCGAAACTCTTCTTTATTATCACATATTTATTTCATACAATAATTGAAGAAAAAATCAATAATTTTTTAGTAAAGAAAACTATTTTCCGGATAATATGAGAGCTATTCTTTGATTGAATTTGTATTTAATTGGAAATAGAATTGAATTAATTGTTTGATTATTGACAGCCGTGTAATCATTTGTGTGCGTGTGAGGGATGTGCACCACTTATGAAAAAAGTAATTCTTTTCTCTTTTCAAAATCATTTTATAAAATATTGATTCACTCTTTTATCTGATTTTTTTGTGTGACTTTCAGTGCGTTCAGTGTCGCGCAAATATAGATCAGGGTTTGTATCGATTTATTTGACTCCTTTTCCAATAAGTTTTTCCTTTCATTGCTTTCAATTTTTTTATTTTTCAATCAAAACCAGTCATACCATTCATCGTTTGCTGCGGAGGAATAGGTATGTATCGAATGTTAAGAATTTGTTAGAAATTATATTAAAAATGATTTCATTTCATTTTAATTAAAATCCTTTAATTAACGACAGCTCCGCCTCCGCCACAACTAAATCCACAGATCGGAACTCTTATGAATAACGGGGCGCGCGATGTCTCCAATAATGATATTCAGAAACTTCAACAACAATTGCAAGATATTAAAGATCAGGTCACAAACATTACTTATCCATGATTTAAGTCTTTTTTCTTTTGTTTTTTTTCAAATATTTTTTTGAGTTAAAAGATATTAATTATGGATATATGTGTGTATTGCAGACGATGTGTCCGGTCTGTTTGGATCGTATCAAAAGTATGTCATTCCCTAATATTGATGACAAAATTCCTTCCGTTTCACGCAATTAGTTTATAGAAGCGATACCTTCGCCTCAAATAAAGAATTCTCGTATTCTTTGAAAACTAGATATCAGGGGTTGACTCTATTGACTCTATTTTCAAGAATTTTTAAAAATCGATAAATTCTTATAAATAAGAATTTGTGTGAATACGAGACTTGTGTTTATTAGCGACTCTTTTAAAATGAATTATTAATTAATAATTATTGTTTACATTACTAGACATGATATTCCTGTGCGGTCACGGGGCCTGTCAAATGTGTGGCGACCGAATGTCCATTTGTCCGATTTGTCGCAATTCTATTGAAAAGCGAATATTACTCTATTAAACGATTCAATGATTCACTAAAAACTGATTATCGACTGAAAACCCAATCGATTGTTGGCTTAAATTATTTAAATTATTTTATGATTTCATTTATTTTAGTTTCAAATTATAATTAAATTTCTTTAGACTTTTCAAATATATTGTAAACTTTATTGAAATCTTTTTGAAAGTGTTTTTTATTAATAAAACTTTTGCTTAAATTAAGAATTTTTTTAAATTTTAGTTAAATGTAATAATAATACAATTATATTAATAACAATAAATTAGTCTAAAAATTGAGATTTTGATGTAAAGACTTTACTCTTTTTAGTTTATTTTTATTGAGTCCGAGTTTTAGAGGAAGTCTTTTGAATCTTTTAACTTTTGAAATCGGATCCAAAAAAGCGATAACTGGACGAAATGGCAGTTCTTCTTCGGGTACCTCTGCTTCAGAAGAACTATTACTTAAAGAGGACTCATCAGAAGAACTGTCGTTCAATTGATTTGGTTTTTCTGGTATTTGAGGGACTAAAGAGTTAACAATAATATCTTTAAAGTCTTCATCGCTTCCATCAGAAGAGCTTTCATTGAATGACTTCTTTTTATTCATTTCATCAGAACTTTGAATGGAATCAAAAATTTCTGTTTTATATGACTCGTCGTAAACGTTGTCGTCGATGTCGGGAACCGAACGATCGTTACTTTCAATCGCATCCAAAGACTGTTCTTCTGAAGACTTATTATAGTTGTCATCAGTTTTTGCATTTTGTTCGATGACTTCAATGTCTTCACTGACTTTTTCTATAGTTTTAAATTCATTCATTTGTTTGATGTCTTCAGAAGAGTTGATCTCAAGTTGTGTTGACTTGTCTTCAAACAAGTGTTGGCTCACAATTAATAACTCTTTCGCCGATTCTTTGAAGTCGTTCTCAAATTTCTCGAAGTCTTGAAGTCTTAGTTTTTGATTCAATTCTTCCAAATCTGTGATAATCTTTGGCTTCGATTGAGAGTCACTCAAAGATTCCGTTTTTGACAATTGATTGCTCTTCAGATCAGTTCCATCACTGCTATCGTTGAGAACAACAATCGATTTGTCTTTAGATTTATTGAGTTTTGAAAACTTAAAAACCGTTTTATTAATCATTTTGTTCTTCAATTCAGACATAACTTCTTCGACGGTTTGTGTTATGATATCCTTCGGTTCACTTCCTATTCGTTCCCTAAAAATAAAATCACTTTTAATTGAATTCATGTCTTAAAGTAATAAATAAATTAAAAATTATTTAATTCTTATTAAAAAAATATCGAAAGAAACGAACGAAGAAACGATTCGATGAAATAAGAATCAAAACAATTCTTAAGTTCTAAAGTATTGTTGAATTGAGCGCTAATTCTATACCTTTGAAATAAAGCTCTGATTCGATGACAACTCAATGACGTCATTACTTATGACTCATTCATTCAAAGTATGAATAAATGAATGAAAATTGAGTTCATTTCCCAATAAGTCTGACATTAATATCAATTCGACGACAAAACTAATAACTCAATGATTTTACAAATCATTGACTTATTTATACAAATGATTTCAATTGACTTTTAAATCCGAAAATCAGTCAAAACAGAGATTAAAAACTTTTATTTAAAAAAAAGTTTGCATTTCAGACATAAATTATGTCCGAATTATCGAAAATTTTGTTTTGTTTTTGTCTTAATTTATATGAAATTATTTATGAGACGAGAGTTTGAACCGATTTTTACATAGAATTCAATTTTTGATTTGAAGTCAACACAACTGTCGATCAAAAGCTTTTATTTTTGTTTTTAATTTATTTGTGTTTTATTAGAATTAATCGAAAATTAAATTAGAAATCATTTATTAAATGAAATTTTTGTGAATTTTTTTATTTTGTTATCGTTTTGTGTTTAAAAGAAATCGTTTGAATCAAATCTTGAAATGAAAAAAATTTGTTGAAAACATGAAATTTAATACAAATGTTAATTAGATTTGAAGTGTTTTAATGTATTTATATATCAATTGTGTTGAGTCTTAATAAGCATTTGTTTGAAATTTACAATTAAATGCCTTTAATTGTTGTCTAAATTAAAGCTAATATTCATTAGAATTTTGTCCAAAAAATGGGAAATTTGTTGCGTTTACTATCGCGCGACGAAACCCCCAAATATGATGTTTTTGTAGACTTTGAAAGTAAGCATTAATTGCATTGAATTAAACATTAATTAATTAAAATATTGTTATATGTGTTCAGACGCTCGACCAACAGATACTGAAAAAGAAGTCTATATTTTAGTTGAATGTGTTTTAATTGAAGCAAACGATATATTATCGGAATTACAGACATATAAAGGCGCCGGAACTGAGATCAGAGAAGTGCTCACATTTACTATTATTTCGTATTTTTATTTATATTATAATTTAGTTTTAATTTATTCATTAATTTTCTTAATGACTATAATATTAACTTCAATCAAATGAACACTTATTTAGTTTTTGTATCGCTTTTCAGACTTTGTTTTTGCAAAACATTTAAAATTATATTCGAGTTATATCTAATAACTTATATTCACTTATATTTAATGAATTTCTATACTATTTGTTAATTCCTTTTAAGTTCTTTGAAATTACTTATGAAAGCAATAGATTTACAACAAAAAAATCTAAATTTAAATCAATTTTTATTGAATATAAAAATTATTTTTATAAATACTATAAAAGTAACAAAAAATATAAGAATTGATTATTAGTTATATTTGAGAATTTGTTGACTGAAGGCTATTCTAACGATTATTTCTCAAAATGATTGAATTTATTCCTATTTTGGTTTTAATGACTTTAGATGTGATAACAAAAGATAAAAGCCTTCGAAGTCAAAGTCAATATCTATTGCGATAGCCTTTAGACGATTCAATTCATTTTCTAATTTCAGTGATTCAAACATTTTTATAATTTAATGAAATCTTCTTTAGTTTTAAAGAAAATTTGTATAAAAATCAAATATTTAAACAAAAGATAAAAAAAAATCAATTTTTAGCAAATCATAGATTTTTAGTGATTTACTCTATTTTACTCTATTTTATTAATGCTTTAATTATTTTTGGCACAAAATTATGCCAAAACACAATTTGGTTGAGAGAACTCTCAAAAGATATGTGATTACTCTCTTTTATAAAGAATTTGAATAAAATTGTAATTAATTTAATCCTTAAAAAAGAATTTCTAAAGTTTTCTCTAATTTAAAGTCAATTCAAAGTTTTAATAACGACTCAAATTTCAGGCCTTAATTGACTCATAAACTAAGTTAATGTTTTGCTCATGAAATTCATGGTTTAGTTCACAATTGGAAGGAGTAATGACCACAATATTAATGCCTGACCGAACACTACATACCTGTTCTCTGTGGCATTACTTTTCATATTTATATCTAATTATTTTGAATTATATTATAGTTTTATAATTTTTTTTATTTGATATTAAATTCTATACAAAACGACAATAATTTTCAAATCAATTGAATTAAACAATTATTTCCTACAATTTTATTGTCCCTAAGTTTAAAAGATAATACATTTGAGGCAATTTTGGGCTAATTTTTTGCTATAAAAATGTTTGACAAAACTTAACAGTCGTTAATATTTTCTCAATTTATTGTTCATTGACTAAACGTTTACACAAATTATTTTTCTGTTTTTTGTGATAATAATAATCGTATTTTTATTTTGAAGGCAATCGGAAATCCTCTGAATGAAGAATTACAGATCAGAGCCTGGGATGAAGTTCTGCCTCTCGTTAATAGACTCAAACATTTCTACGAATTTTCTCTCAAATTAGGTTTGAATAAGACTTTCATTTTCTTTCGTCTATTTTTAATTCAGCGAAAAATCGGAATTTAATTCTTAAATGATTTCCATATAATATATATATAAAATGCTTTCCGTATAATAAATGAGAGGAAAATAATTATTTTCAAACAAACTATTCTTCTATTCTTTAATATTCATTATTAATTCATTGCATATATAGAAGATTGTGTTCCGAAGCTATTGTCTGCCCTTTGCTGCGGGTCTATGACTCCGCGGCAACACTTAGAGACACAGCAGGCGTTAGTCAAACAATTCGCAGAAATATTAGATTTTGTGCTGAAGTTCGACGATCTAAAAATGACGAACCCTTCCATTCAGAATGACTTCAGTTATTATCGACGAACTGTTAGTAGACTTCGAATCGCAAATCAGGAGAATTCCATTTTCACCGAAAATAATGTCAATATATCGAATGAAACGGCGAACCGAATGTCCCTTTTTTACGCAAACGCCACTCCTATGTTGAAAGTATTGTCTGACTCGACCTCACAGTTTGTTCTCAATAATAAAGATTTACCGATTGAGAACACAACCGAAACACTCGGAACTATGGCTAAAGTCTGTCAACGGATGATTGAAAATCAGTCGGTTTTTCTCTTTTTAAAAAAAATTGGTTTAAATTAAATTATTGTTTTTCAGTGAATTTTATTCCCGATTCCAAAAAGAGGACACAATATTATTTGTGTTACGAGTAATGGTTGGGGTAATAATACTGTACGATCACGTCCATCCCGTCGGCGCTTTTGTCAAGTCTTCTCATATAGACGTTAGGGGTTCCATCAAAGTTTTAAAAGAACAGCCGCCAAATGTTGTCGAAGGACTGCTCAATGCTCTCAGATATACGACTCGACATCTGAATGACGTAACGACTCCTAAGAATATTAAAAGTCTTTTGACCTGAAAAGTGTTCTTTCGATGAGTGACTAAATTTTGTATTTAAAAAAATAGCTTAAATATTGACACAATTTTTGAAAAATATATTTAATATTCAATTTGTTCTTCTGATGGCCTGTTATTTGAGTCGATGTTATTGTCGTTGAATTACGGCTCAATTCATAAATTGTTTTAATGTTTTGAATGTTTTGTTGTTTTATTCGATCGATTTGTTGAGCGATTCTATGCATCGGAAGAGTTAATATTTTTATATTTTTAACGATTTAATGAAAATATAATTTTTTTTTGAAATTTGTATTCAAAATACAATTCAAACTCTCATTAATGTTAATATAAATTGAAATCATTTGAATTTTGTCGACAAAATTTTAACAATAAATTAGTATTTCTTTGAAGTCCTATAAAAGAAAGGAATTTCATTCAAATAAAGATTTTAGCGAAACCTTTGTTAAATTTTTAACTAAATTTAAATGTTTTCGATTAATTCTATCAAAAAATTGTTTTTATTAGAAGTAAAAATGTTTTATTACAATATTTCGCTCAAATTGAATGTCGAAACTTATCTCAATTATTATTATTATTATTATTATTATTATTATTAATGATTTATTAAGTTTTGGGAAGTATTGGATTTGCGCTCAATTTATGAATGTTTTAGTGAAGCCGTTGTTATTTAAATTCTAGTCTTGTGTCCAAAGTATTAAGTATTTCCTCATTCTATGAGTTAATCTTTTCTCAAATAACAAAATATTGTCTTTAAAACAAATTTCACGACTTTTTGTTATTATTTCATATTTATAGCGATTAACCGAACATTCAATTTGTAAATAATATTCAAATAAACAGAATTTAATTATTTTGGAATAAATTTTGTTATATTAAACGCTTCGGTCGTTGTATTGCTTAACATTAACTTAATTTAAAAATAAATTTTCGATTTAAGCGATACATCACTTCATAATAACTTAATTCATATAAAATATTATTTCAAAAACAATATTTAATAAAAAATAATAATTGTTTATAGAGTTATCACTCATTAATCAATTGATTTGTTCGACATTTAATAGAAACCATAACTTTAAAACTGGTTTCAGTCGGTTCTCATTTTATTCCCTAAAATTAATTTAAGTTTAAAGTGAATCACTTTTTACTAATTAATTATTAATGAAATGATGACAAAATGAGAACAATTTTTCGAATTATATTTCAAATAATTTGAATCAAAAGAATGAGCAAGGCTATATTTTAGGTCAAATGTGTTGATTTTTGCTAGATAAACTTTAAAACAATTATTGATCACATTTTAAACCCATTATAATATTGGGAATAATATTAGACTCGACCACAAGTTTTATGAATTTAATGGTATCAGACCTTTAAATCGACAAAAAGTGGTCACTTTATAGAACTTGATTCGAGTCTATTACTTCATTTAATACCAAATTCATTGGTTTTATCACAAAATTTTTTTTCTTAAAATAAAAATTTATTTAAATAATATATTCGTTACAAAATTGACTTTTAATTAACTAAAATATTAAAATATATTATAATTTGAAATTTATATTAAAATGAATTGTTTTTCGTTTAGCTTTCGGTCAAAAGATATGATCACATAATGACTGAACGAAAATTGAAAACAAAATTTTAATAATTATTCGGATTTATTGTGATATATGTTATGTATTGCGGGTGAAGTCATTCCCTTCACTAAAAGAGTTGAATTAATGGATGTCTTTCCCGATAAAGTATTGAAGATATCTCTCAAATAATTTGAGAATTCTTTAAATCGTTTGAATAATTCTCGACTGACGGCTGTCACCACTTTAGTGGTCAGACAGAGCGCAGCCGCGATCGCAAAAACACAATTTTGAAAGAGAACGACATAAAAGTTGCCCAACCATTCAATTCTTCCAAAATTTCCCAAAAGATCAAAGTTTGTTATACCAACGCTTCGAGAGAGCAGTGGTAGGGCTGAACTGAGTACTAATACAACGGCACAGTTGCCGATCACTTGAGTAAAGAGTGTGTCGTGAAGTCGGGGTCGAAGTCTTCCGATAATCGGTATTCTATACAAACCGACAACTGATGCGCACCACAGATAAAGAATGAGCACAATCTCGACTCCGGCTCCAATCGGACCCATTTTGGACAGAGAAGCGATTCCTAACACAAAGTGTTCAGTTGTCGATATGGGCAGTGCTTTAATGCCAACTAAGAGTTCGAGAGTATTTTGAACGACATTCAGAGCCGCGACAGCAGTTAAACACATGAGAGCCAACATCGCTAACGGATATCCCAAATGGCGTCGAATCCAACCAAATCTTAACTTCTTTTCCAAATCTTTTCTAAAGGATTCCAATTGAGTTAAACTCAATTCCATATCTTTAAGACTCGGATTGTTTTGAAGTTCCATTTGTTTGCAGTCATAAGCGTTCAAACGATTAGTGAGGTTCGGCTCATATGAACTTTTATTGGAATTCACTTTTGAATAATAATGTGACGAATAGTCATTCATTTGGTTCAGAGCTGTTAGGGATGGCATAGAACTTGACTTTAATGGCGACTGTGAATTGGACTGAGACTTATGGCAATCGATTTTGCGTTTGAGACAAATCACTTCTAATTTGGTTTCTTCGTATTCCTCCTGAGTATTACGTAAAACGTGGGGTTTTGTTATGACTTCCCCTAAAACAGTGAACAAATTCACTATTCCTAATGGAGTGCATATCAGTAGTAAAAGAACCCCAAAGAAAGAAACGCATGAATACAAAAAGGGTAAATATTGCCATAAAGTGAATACATTCTTGAGCCCCATATCATTGCAATAATTCATGAAAGCACAGCCTAAGTAAGTCATTCCCAGGACTAGAATTGAAAGGAGAAACAGTACTACAAAAGTCTCGTAAACTCTGGATGTTATTCCGCGTCGCGAACCCGAAAAACCTTCGGATTCGGTGAAGAAATAGGCGAAAGGCAATAATATGAAGAGCGATATATTGGTTAACACAAAGACATACGACCAGAGGCTCTGAATTAATGAGTCGTTCAACCATTGGATGTAATAACTGTCCGGATAGAGAATCAACACTTCATTTGTCACTATAGAAAAGGGTAACAAAAGTGCGGTTCCGATGGAAACGGCCAAAGAAAATGTGCACATCCATAGAGAGATTCGATAAACGAGTCCATCCTCTTCATCGATGAACAACTATTTTAAAGCAATTGTCAAATATTGTCTAAAATAAAGAAATCAATGGTTAATACCTCTTCTCTGCGTTTGCGATAAGCGGTTATTATAGCAAACGAAGAGCCGTAAAGAATAATCAAAAGTATAGCAAAGATGACGTGTTCTCGAATCACATTATGGAAGGCCTGTTCTCTGGGATCCACTTCACTGTACTCTTCGTTGTTGTCATTCAAAATATACATCTTTTTGGCGATAATTGGATTACATTTGAAATCATTTCAGAACCAAATTTACAAAAACTGTTGAATAAAATAAAGGATTATTCAGTTTTGACTCAAATTTGAGACAATTTTTGAAAAAATTCAAACAAAACACACATTCAATGAAAAACACTTCAGATTTGATTTGATTTCTAAATATTTTATTTCATTAAATGTTATTTAAATTAAAAAATTTGATAACAAATGAAAAATTATTAAAAAAGTCGTCCATTAAATCAATAATAAATTCATTTGAGTCCACAATAAATCTGAAGAGAAATCAAATTAAGAGATAATCAAAGAAATGGTGTTTTTATTACATTTTTATGAATCGATGCGACGATAAAAACGTTTAAATAATTGTCATTAAAATCATTTCGTGTTATTAACGGATACGTAATGGTAGAGAACAACCAAAAGGAAGAGCGCAACCCCTAAGACATTTGCGAATATCGCTAATTGAATGTCACTAATCATTGCTTTAGATGAGTGTCCGTTAATCTGATCCAAACGAGTGATGTGTCAATAAATCAGTGACTCTTCAAAAGTTTCGTTGACTTTTGGACTCAAAGTCGAACTCAAAAAATGGCGATAAATGTAAGACATAAATGACGTCAAAACACTTAACATTCAATTCCAGTGGTCCTAACATAGAGTCGATTATAGTGTATACAACGCAAAAACGTACTCTTTTACACATAAAACGTAAATATTATAATTGATATTATATTAAATAGTTTACATTTTATTTGTAAAAGAGTACGTTTTTGCGTTGTATCGCCTATATATATAAAGTATCACTTCTTTCCCAATACTTAAACGAAACACAAATTAGGGATTTATTTCTTTAATTGAATTCAACTCTAAAATTAGTTTATTTGAAAAAATGAGAACCGGATTCGAAACACATTTTTATTGTAAGAATAATCAAAAAGTTAATAGTTTTGTCGCACCCTTTCCACCGGTTAAGGGTTTGGGGTTTTTCACTACTTTTTAATTAAGAGAATTATTATTAGTTTATGTGTCAACAGATTTAGTTTAAACTGCATTTTACTAACACTTAAGTTCAATGCAATTGAAATATAATCAGTATTTATATTATTTATATTATTTATATTATAAATAAATAAAAATATAAATTTTTGATGATTTGTACGAATAATATATCATTTGCTGTTATCCATCACTTTATTGATAGGAAAACACTTATGAATTGCAATTTGTTCTAAAATTTAGGACATTTTATATAAAAATGATTTATAACTATTATATGTTTGTAGTATTTAATAGAATTTAAGACAATTAAAAATTAGAAGAAATTGTATTTACTTTTAATGACTTTAAAGGAATAGCATTTGTCAGCAGTTTTTATGCTGAATAAGACTTATTCAATGAGTATAACCTTTGAAAGAATCAAAATCTTTTATACATCAGTTATTCAATTAAAGGTTTCAAAGAGTTAAAAGAATGGATCAAAATTTGTGGTAATTGTCTGAACATATAATTCAAATAAAATAAAAAAACTTATCTTCAAAAAAACCTCAACAATAATATTGTAAACAAACTTATTGAAGGCTTTCAAAAACTAGTTTTCATCACAACAATTAACTAACAAATTGAGCCCTTTTTTCAATTTGAGAATTGTTCATTGTAATTGTTCATTGTAATTGTTCATTGTAATTATTGCAAGGGTAGAGAAATACCAGTAATACAAGACTTGTGGTCACATATTTTCCATTAAAGTTTTGTATTTCAAAGTTTTTTTGTTTATATTTTAAAAATCAATTCTTTATGTCTGAGCTATTAGTGAGTCATCATTTCTAAGTAAAAAATTATTTAATATTTTTGATTCGATTTTAATCAATGATTTAAGATCTCAATTGACCAAAATTGGGTTCCGACTGTATTTAATTCATTTGAGTGAAATGTTATCATTTTGAGGACATTCCCTAAGTTTTGGTCAACTTTTAAAAACTTTTTTTGTAGAAATTTTAATTGTATTTAAAAGCAAGAAATTAGTTAAAAACTTTAAATAAATAAAAATACTTAGAATAGATATTGAGCTCATATTTTGAGACACAAATTATTTTTATTTAAGTTTTTTTTTTTAAATTAAAAGTTGAGTTCTCAATGAAATCAAAACTTTTAAGGATTTATTTAATTTTGGAATCAATGAATACGTCACTCATATGACGAAAACAAAGTCTATTGTTTGTGTTTTTGTTGTACTTTCACTCTAAACGTTACATTTTTAGCGGTTGGAAACAAAAGTTTATTTTTTAATAAATAAAATTTAGTCAAATATTTTATAATTGAATTTATATTTGAATAATAAATTTACAAAATAAATGTAAATAAATAATTTACTACAACATTGGGTTTTATTTAATATTATTTTATTTGTTTTCTAAATTTCCTAATTTTTTGGGCAAATTTTGTTTTGTTATGTCTTTAATGTGAAGAACAAACCGACACACGTTTGGTGTTGCCATCAATTGTTTACAAGTTTTGACGTCAGTTTACAGTTATTTTAATTTTTAATGTAAATTAAAAGTTAAAATCGTTTTAAATCGGTTTAAATACTTTAAAATTAATTATGAATGAATTCAAATCAAAATTTTGGACTTTAAGACTATCACCGATTCAACAGTTTATCATCAAATAAGTTCATCCAAAACAAGGGGTAAATTGATTTTTATTAACTAAGTTATTAACTAACTTATTAATAATTAACTTCTATTTAAAATTAATTTTAATAAAAATTACTCATTTAATTGATTTGTTAATCAATAATAAACAATACCATATTTGCATTTAACTTTTGCCATACTCAATGTTTTTTATTTTATTTAATATTTTTTTAATATTTATTTAATGTATAAAATATGTTTAATTAAAAATGAAATCAATTTTTAATTAAAGATTATTCAGTTTTAATCTTAACTTCACTGAAACTATGGCTTAAAATCTTTATTTTCTTAAAATAACGGATATTTTTTAAAGTAAATGTTTTTTTATACTTTCACTTAATATCAATAAATAAGAACTTTTTAAAATGAAAAATGTTGTTGTTTTCAAAAAAGTAGGTTTTCTTTTATTCTCATTTTATTAAATTTTAATTGTTTTGGATTAAATAATCGAAGTTATAGAGTGCACTCCCAGTTTGACTCCCAATTGTGAATCTGCCCCCAGTTATGAACTAATTATTAATTTTTAATGAATCGCAATGAACTACAACAGTTATGAATTGCCATTTAGCAACAAATTCCCCATTCATTCATCATTTGCTCATATTTTGATGTTTGAGTTGACTAAATGTTTATATTTATTAAAGAATCTCTTTTTATTCTTTTTTTTCATTAAGATTTTTCCCAAAACTTTTCTCAAAACAAATATAAATGAATGAATTTATTCAAAATTATTTCCAAAACCAATATTTTATTAAAATTCTTTGAAATAAAGATTTTGATAAAATAAAGTTAACTAAAGTTATAAAAGTTTACAAAACTATCGATTCATTTAAATTAATGAATAGTTTTAGGAAAAGTTTTACAGTTTGTTTCATTGATGTCAGCACTGGTCTCAACAATTCACTAAATTTTATAACTTTTGATTTTAGTTTTATTTTTTGAATTTTTATATTTAAACTATAAATCTATTGATTTCAAAGTTGTCTAATATTTTAAACACATTTAAATTGTATTACAATCATATGAGACTATAATTCATAAGTTTATTTAAAAATTGATGTATTTTACAAGTTTTTAAAAAAAGTATTGAAACGAATGGCAATAATTATTATTTATGTCGACTCAGAGAGTAATTAATAACTGATTTGTCTTTTAATAAACTTATAGTTTGTTTTAATATTAATCATTGGTTAGAGTTCTTAAGAACTCATTTGTTATGTCAAATGTTTTTCAATAAAATCATATTTTTTGTTAAAATATTGCTTTTATTAGAAAATTTATTTTTCAAAAATGAATTAATTAAAACTAATTATTTTTGAAATAAGCAAACGTTTAGATGAGTTTAGAGCCAAGTTTTTATAGTTTATCAAAATTAATTGATTATTTGTGTGGAACCGAGGGTTGAAAAAACTAATAACTCTTTAGTTTTTCTCTTTTTATTTTTCATTCAATATTTTGTTGTTTTAATTGTAAGTAATTTTTTATTTTCATTAATTGAAAGCCGGCTTAAGAGTCAAACTCCTCTTAACTCCCAAATGAGTTGACATTCACTCGACTCACGAGTTTGTCATTACATAAGAGAATGTTTTTTTCTCATTAATTAGTTGTGATATCAATGAACTCATATTTATTTAAATGAAATTATATTAAATATTTTATGATTTGTTTATTGATTACTCGATTTTCCGCTAAACATTCAAATATTCGCTCACTTTTTCTCTTTAATTTAAATAAAAGTTATTTTTGATTTTTAATGTTTATATAATTTTTTTAATTTCGTTTTATTGAAAATTTAAATGCAATTATAATATAATTATTCAATTTTAATGCGTTTTTAGTTAGAATTTAATTATATTTAATATGAGTTTCACTAATTTCTTTGAATCTTTGAATTTATCCGATTAGTTTTGTGACCATATTTTTTGTTCATTAGTTTTAACGATATCTCAAAATTTAAATATAAAATTATTCCCATTTAATGCTTTAAAAAAATATCGCAAAACTCATACGACTATTAATGAATTTGTCTTATTTTTAATCTCTTTTCAAAACTATTTTTTTTTGAAAATTAGTCGATTATATCGACGGTTCTTATGTTTATTCGCGAGATTTCTGAGTATTTCTATACTTACTTATGAGACATCCGTTGATTTCTATCTTATTTGTTGTTTTCTTTACTAATCTATTCAAATGAAAATTATTTTATTTATATTTCCATCGAAAGACTGACAAACGACACGTTCGCTGAGAAATTTGTGATCAAATGTTTAATCGAAATAAAAAATGATTTAATTCTTTTTCGTTTATTTAAAATATATAACGAAAAGATCTCTTCTATAAATAAGATAATCGAGAATTTGTCCGATTTTGACCTAAAACTTAAGCTTATAATTATTTTTAATGAAATTGAGTTGTAATTAAAGTATTTGTAGAGTTAAGAGGCATTTCCATGATTACAGTGAGTTCTCAATCGGTTTTCTTGGAATTTATCGGTTTTTAGAATTACTGTATTTAAGAACTGCTTTTGAATTTGAATTTCACTGAAAATAATTGCTTTTAAACAAATCTGGTTTTTGGTATTGCATTTGGTTTATGAGTTTTCTATTGGACCGAATGGGAGCGGACGGTCTAATGTATGGGTGATTTGTTTGATAACTTTGAAATAATTAATAAATTGATTGATTATTTGGATAAGTTTTTTTGGTGCTTATCTTAACTGAAAAATTCTCGTAAGAATATAAACCAATCGTTAAAATATATTAGAATTTTAGAGTTTTACAACTTTTAAATTTAGTGAAAACTCATATTTTTTTGTAATCTATTAATGTTTTGTTAAATAATTTGAATTTTGTTAGCAATTGATTTGAATTATTCAAAACACATTTCGTTTGACTCTTCGAACATTTGAAACAAAATATGATTCATTGCTAATGAAATCAATATATATTTGTCGGATACAAACTATAGTTATTGAGAATAGCCTTGAAATACAAATGAAAATTAGAATCACTTCTTATTCTCGACTCACTCTCTGTTATCTGTGGGGAGTCTAACAAATCCTTATCTATTTTTCAATCTTTTAAAACATATTTTATTAGTCTTTGAATATATTTTTTTCTCTTTAGACAAAACCGACTCTAAGTTTACATTACTTTCCATTCATTGATTGCATTCATCATTCATTTGATTCATTTTTTTTCTTTTCAATTCTGGTTTGAATATCTCTTAATTATAAAATATGTTTCAAAATGTAATTAAGAGTTTCTCATTTATTACTGAAATTATTCCTCTTTATTGAAGTTATTTTCTGATTTGTAGCCCTCTCTCCAAAAACGCAATCAACAGGTGTTGGTCGAGGAATAGTTTGCCTGTTCTGAGCCCTCATTTTAGTTTTAGTGCCTCTTATTCGTGTCCATAGTATACTCCATACCTGTGCTGTACTGTTTGGCACAATTACTGATATAGCGATTGATGTTTTGCAGTCTTATAATCTGTTGTTGGGCTCACTTTTATATTTGTAATTAACATAATTTAACGTCTTTAGAGTTGGAGTGATATTTGGCCTCTTTTACAGCCAATACTAATTACATGAAAATATTGTTGACTATATGTCCACAAAATGAAAGAATTTATGCCTTTTTTCAATTGGAAGCCTTAATTTGCCGACAATTGAGAGTTTTGTTCATTACTGTAAATGATTGTTAAGTGAGGGTTAGTGAGGGTTAGCCTCAACTAAAAATCGATTTCTTGGAAAAACATTTTGAGATTTACATAATTTTAGAACAATTTTGAAAATTATTCAAAATAATAGCAAACGGTTAACACAATTATATAATAATTATGGCATTAATGCTATATTTTCTAACTAACGATTTAAAACATATTTGAAAATTCATTTTCTCTTAAGATTTTTCTATTCTGTTTAGAGGCCAACATTACTAAACCATTAGCTCAGAGCGAAAACCATTGGTTTTAAACTTTCTTATTGTTAGTTCAGTCGGTTTTTAGACCTGGACTTGATTTTCGGGTTTTCAGACCTTTCTTTATAACTGGAATGTCTTGATTTCGATCAAATATTTTTATTATTATATAGTTTTTGTGTTTATTATGATTTGGTTTGCATTTTCTCTTTTCTTTTCTTAAAAAATAAAACTGAAAACCAGTTTATAATTCGTTTCTTCTCTTCTTTTTTTAGATAATCGAAAGCGAAAGTGAAATATATTTCGTTTTCTTTTTTTATTGCCTTTTGGCTGAAAATATTTTTCAGTTTAATTTATTCGCAATTCAATAGTCCATTGAATAGTCTATTATCGCTATCGAGCGATAATTTTTCATTTTTTTGATGATATCTTCTATTCATTGAAAAGGAAAAAATCCAAATAAAAGTTTATAATTAATTGAAATTTAAATTCATTTATGTTTTGGCCAATTCTATCAGTGGTATAGTGAGACCCAGACCTACATATCCAGTGTTGCGTTAATCGGATGCCCACCTCTTGAGGGCATTCAATAATATTCAGGACATAAACATTAGTGATTTGTCTATTCATACGTCTCTTCGATTTTTGATTCAAATATTTCTTTTTTTTATTCATTGATTACATTCACTCACGAAATGTTTGTCCGAATCAATAGATGTATCAAATTTTTGCATTTATTTGTCAGAAACGAACACTTTTTCAAAGTAGTGCTCATCTGATTCCCAACTAATCACTTGTCCCGAAGCTATTACTTTATACGCTTTTATCGTTTTGAACAAAAATAGACGGATCAGTCCTCAGCACAATCTAATGCCTTTTCTCTGGTTTTGTATATGTATGCTCTTGCATAGATTTGTGTGTGCTCTTGCATAGAATGAAATTGGAAAGCACAGCATAACAACCTACCCGACCCTCACAGTCCTTGATTTGACAACAGATGTACGCCATGTGTGTCCTCTAATGAATGTGTGATTGTATTGCATTTTAGACGAACATAACTTACCATTTGATTGATTTACTAGAATTCACTCTCCAATACCTAACCCATAGACTAATAATAAGTAGAGAATAGTTTCGACATATGAACTGAACTTACATTTCATTTGAAACCTTCATTTGGACCGATTCTCCAACTTTTACACTCTCTGTCACCGCTTCCAACAAATAATCTAATGATATAAAAGAAATGGCAAATCATTAATAACGATCTCTGACTCTCATTATTTTTCATTACTATTATTACCTCAAAAAAAGTAATGCTTTTCTGACGATATAATCATTTTTTGAAATGCATTAATACTGAGTTCGACACTTAATGATTGACTAATAAATTATTATAGAATTAATTGTTATTTCATTTTATGTAATTTTCTATTATTTTTTTAAAACTTTTAATGCATTTCTTTTCGTGTTTTCTGTTTTTCTTATATTTATTTAAAATATTCACTAATTCAAGGGATTCACTAATGATTCAGTATTTTTTGTCATTTATTTACATTTAAAGAATTATTTTAACTTGGTATTTTTCTTATCCGGTTTTGTTATTTAGTTATGAGGCCTCTGCAAAACGCGAACACATTTTCAGTTTATAATTACTGAGACTTTAACAGAACATTAGTCAAAGATTTTCTCCTCTTTCTCTCTTTCATTCTGTCTTCTTATCACTAATATCTTAGATTTTTTAATTGGTTAAACCAGTGCTTAAAAAGTCGTTTTTCGTTTAAAGCAATTGGTTTGGACTAACATTTGATATCTGTATTTGGATTCTCAGTATTTTCTGGGGTTTGCTTTCAAGCATTTCAAACGACTGTCCACTTCTTCAGATATGATTCAAAAAAAATAATTTTTGCTTCTTTTAGATCGAAATCCGCCGAATATTATGAGCGAATCTCCGGTCAATTCATTGTAAGAGCGCTGTTGTCCTCATATGTTATGTTTATTAGTCTGAAAGCACAGTATGTATGGTTCGGATGGTTTGTTGTAAATTGAGAACTACATCACACATTCCATTTTACAAACATAACTCTGAATTATACAGACTTTTAGAGTTGTATTAGTTTTGCTTTACTGCTATTAAGTGCTAAAACATTAAGAGATAAATAAAATTTGAGTTTTTCTCAAAATATTTTTTTTATATAAATCTGTGGATATCGTCCTAAGGGTTAAGTCGTGTCTCTTTAAATATATTAGAGAAAAATAGTTGTTTTGATGGTTGCCCTTAAGGGGGTATTACTTTAGTGGACCCTTTCGTCCACCCCTTAAACTGACCCTCTCTATGAACTTATGAGAAAAGTTTGAAAAATACATAAACAGCGATCAATCAGTTATTCTTAAGTTCCGGTAATAGTTTTCTATGACTGAAAGAATTCCTTCGCTTTAATGTCTCATTACTTGAATATTTCTTTGCTCTTCACTTGTGAGCCGATCCCTAGCAGTGTCAGTAATGGCTTTTCTGTCACCACTATCTCCTCTCCACCACTGTTTGTCACTCTGTTTACAAGTTCTGTAATTCTGGCCATTGATTCGGTGTCTGTCTCTCCAATGCTTTATTGCTTAACAAGTGTTTCGAAATTCAATTATTATTTGCTTTTCTTTGAAATTCGACGAAATTTGAAACCATTTCTCTTTAATGTATTTATTTCTTCATTCAATTCGTTTATATTTTGAAAAACTGTGAAAATGTTTTTCTGTTGGACTTATGTTTTATTTAAATCAACGCAAATGAATCGCTTTATAATAAACTCTCCTTAAGCTTAAATACAGTCTCCGCTGACAACACATCCCATATCTTAGTCTCATATTTCTTCAATAAACAGAAAAATTAATATTTTGTTTAATCAAATGTTGACTTAAATTTTCAATTAATTACTCTTAAAAGTGACGAACGATAAAAAAGAGCTCAAAAGTATCTCTTATCCTGAGATAACCAGTGGGGGGTTCTTCACTTTACCCTTAGGCACAAAAAATAGGCAAAAATTACGGATGTAAACCACCTTAGATTCTGATCCTTTAGACATCTCTTCTTTTATCTGAAACTGTAGGAACTCTAACTACTTAACTTAACTATTAATACTAGAAAAGCATTTATTAAAAACTTTATTAAAAATACCTAGATAACAAATACCTATGCATATCTTTAACCTTTTATGCATTTTCCTTTTAAAGTCTAATAGATTTTAATGTATCATGGTTATTCTAATGATTAGAAACAGGTATCTATTAATAGTCGAAAAGTTTCAATGAATAAATGTTTATTTAAAAATTATACACAAAAAAAGACTTTTTATACAAATTCATTGATTTTATAAATTATTTAATGATAATTTTAGCATGTTCATTTTAAGTTTTTGTCTTAATTTTCATACTTTTCTTATTTCTGTTTAAAACTTATGAAACTTAAAAGTTATGAAAATAATATCAAATGTTTGGAATTTTATGCATAAAAATTATCTAATATTGCGATCTCTGTCTAATCCAATCAAAGCTAATATTTTGTAAACTTGCAAATAATTATTCATATTATTAAACAAATATATAAACCCCTAGATTTGCCCAAGCTACAAAATCGGAAGGTTCTGTTTAAATTAAATTCTGTTATCACTGGTAACTTATCAGTGAAATAAAGTAAATTTATATATTCTTTACTTTACAAAATTGTTATCATTTTTATTAAAACTCTTAACTAATTTTAGACAAAAAAAATATTTAATTATATAAATGAGTTTTCATTGAACTCATGGAAAATTTTAAAGTATTTAATTAATAATTAATAAACAAATGAATGGCTAAATATTTGTTTAACTATTTTAAAGACTCTTTTAATGATTAATCATTGATTGAAAAACTTTATGTTGTCTTAAAAGCAGGCATGGCCAAACCTTTCGATTCTAGAGGGGGGTATTAGGGGGTATTTTGAAAATGACCAAATAATTCCTAAAAACGCATAAAACGTCGTGTTTTCTGATGTAAATGAGTATAATTAGTCATATTTTAACGTATTTCATTAAAATTTATGCATAAAACTATAAATTTTTGACAAAAATTGCATTTTTCAAAATTTTCTAGAATAATTTTCATCAAATTTTTCACTTAAAAACTGTAAATTTGACGTTTTTACGCGTTTTTATTAAGTTTTAATTTATTTTTCATAAAAATTACAGCTTTTTACTTATTTTTCTCTTAATTTTTACTATTTTCC